>JAAMPD010001854.1:0-19580 GCA_025266255.1 Trissolcus basalis | reverse complement strand
CTATACTCAATCGTTACATGAATTTTTTCTATCAAAAGTCTATATATATGACATTGATTAATGTGACATAAGTGGGGCCTATAAATGGACGTCTCAATTCTCAAGTATGCGTGACTTTAGCCTAGTGCAAATTTGTGAATTGCAATAATCTGAGAGGTAATGAGTCAAAGAAATTGAAGTTTCAACTTAACCATTTCTGAGAGGACAATTAACAATTCACGGTAATCTTAATCGGGATTACCGGTACAAAATACTCCTTACAATAAAGACACTGGGCTCTTTCGGGACATGCGACAAACGAACATGCAATCTTGTACTTTGTTGCGCCGCGATGATACAAAAATAGAACACCGATGGTGGAAAAAAACATTCTGAACTTAACGGAACACGACCGCGACTCTATTTTCGAGACATTTGTTGTTTCCTTTCATGTCAAAACTTTTTGCGCAGTTTCCTTTCTATTTCTTTCTTTTTTCTTGTTTTTTTTTTTTTCAACTCCTTATTGCTCGCGAAAAATTAACGTGTTTTCGTAATGTCTTTTTCATCATTGCGTGATACAATTTTTCGTTCCATATTTGATGGATCGCCGAGGTCGAGGAAGCGCAATTTTTTTTCTAACATCCGATCGAATGAAAAATTTTCCTGCAACGTAACATATTTTATTTGATGAAATCAAAAATTATTCATCCGAGAAAACGGAAGATGCAAAGGAACAAAACGATGAGAGAAGGTACATTAAAATTCGTCAGACTAAGAAACCAGAGAGTGCGTCATGTGGCCCAACGCAAATTGCGAGCATTACAAAACGCCCTACGTATAATTCGTTAGGGCTCGATCGCCTCGTCAAATAATGACTCATGTCGTGCCATACGACGCGCTTTATTCCTCCTCTGATTTAATTTGTCCCGCGTGTAACATTTCATCTGCTACTTTATGCACGCTTTTGAACTGCTGCCTATGTTTAATTGCTTCGAAAAAAAAAAAGCCCTGACCCTAGATGAATCTCATTAATATTAATTCAAATTTTACATACCGAAACACGGATAACAAAACTAAATGAACAAAAAGGGGGCCGAAAAATTGTACTTGGAAAATCCATTAGGAAAAAAATGCGGAACCAGTTGTTGCGTATGTAAACACAATAACAAAAAATTTTCGCATGAAAAAAAATGTGCCGGGGATTTGATTGAATCTGAAACCAATTTACATAGAATAATTGTCCTCGAAAAGTTTTTGATTAATGTTTTTCATCGCGTGAAATGCGAACTTATAGTTTCGAAATCTGTGAAATATAAATCACAGGTAGCATATATTTTGCGGCAGATGTTGTATTTGGTGATGAGAGAGCGAATACGGTAAGTTTGATGAGCCAAAACTGATCTGGAGATTAATCCATGCGCGAACCAAATCAAAAATGTCATCGCGCGTGACAGCTCGTGGTTACAATAACGCGCCAAACATCCAAAATGCTCTCTCCTTTCTTTTTGCCTCACGGGTATTACGCATTGAAATGTGCATTAAATGCAGCTTTAATCGATCCTCAAAACAGCAACTATATAATATAAAATCATTTTCATTCATTGTATACCATAAACAATTATATGATTTTATATAAACACTAATCCTATAACCGTAAGTATGATTCTATTTATGATTCCATACATGATTCAGTTTATGATTTTATATCCTCATGGACGAAAATATTAGTCACTGAAAATATACAATAAAATATTATATATTTATTACTCATATTACCCATATTGCCATTTTCTATAAATTTATTATAGTAAAAATATATTATATTTTTCACAAAATAAATATTATTTACATAATAAAATCTATTAAAAAAATATATAATAAATATTTCAAAAATATAAAAAAATTTTCAATAAAATTTATATTTATTTTATGGGTTATTTATATAATTCATTATCGCTTTATATATAATTTATAAATTACTTATATGTAGAATATATACGGATATATTTTTAAATTATAGAAAATGAACTATTTTGTGAAATATATTTTTAATTGTGTGGGTATAATTCCGTTTATGATTCCCGATATGATTCTTCACATATAGTTCTTCATATGATCCTACATAAGATTCTATATCTAAATTAAATACTCACAAGTTAATTAGACTTCCAATGTATAATTTGAGAACAGCCACCGCTATATTACGGACTCTTGGAAAGGACATATTCAGATGGTTAGGTCTCCGATGATGTTCTCTGCTGCTTTATGCTCCCAACGAATCCACTTATCACATCTTCCAACGATCCTAGAAAAGAAATGAACACAAATTAAAAAGTGTGAAAATAATTACTAACAAATGAGTGAATCTTACATCAATAATATATTCGTATGTTAATTATTCATAAATGTAAATTTGAAATCATATGTTATTCATTATATATGACGCAAATTTGTTATATAATTTCAGAAATTATATTGGATATAAATCCCTATACATGATTCTATATCTAAATTAATATAATAATAATAATAATAATAATAATAATAATATCATCTTTTTTATGGTATTAATAATTAGCTTGTATATAATCTGATACTGTAATCTGAACTTATATATATTTCAGATATGTCAATGGTTAATGTGCAATCGAGGATCGAAACAACGAGCTGGTTCAAACCGGACGACTTTGAATCTGCAATCTTCGTCAAACAGCAGCGTGACCCTAGCGATTCATAATTTAAATTTCGGTAGTTTCAACGTCGTGAAAACGCGTACGTGATCAAAGAAGGTAAATACTTTGAAATTGTAATGCCATCAAGCCAATTCGAAAAGTTTTAGTGGAACTATTGGTTTTTAGAAATGAACGAATTTCGTGCATTTACAAAATACTTTTGAAACGGCTGTACAACCATTAGGATATCGTGTTTTTTTGATATCTCAAGTTTTTCATTTCACAGACAAAGGGAAATGAAAAAAGGGAATGAGCAAGCGAATAAAAAAAATAATGAATCCGATTTTTTTCAACTCGGGAGATTTTTTTTTGTTATACCCAAGTCAAGTAGAATATTTGATATTTAATTAAATTATTTACTCCTCTTGTTTCGAAAAAGCGGAGAAAAGTGAATACTCACTTTTTCCAAGTCAAAATTCTTGTTCCCTTTGAAACAGTCACGTCCAAAAAGTGAATATTCACCTTTTTTCAGAACTTTCAACCTTTTTCAAATTAAGAGTGTGGTATTCGATATAGTCTGGCTCGGGTGTTTATTAATAAAGTTTTTGAAAATTGATATTGCCAGTGAGTGTGACAATAGCGAACGCAAATTTTATGAATAATGATTCTTATAATTAATGTCATACAGCCGACATTCATAATTAACAAAAATTAATGAAATTTATCGAAAATTAAACGCATGGACGATTTAAAACAAATTTCGCGATAAATCATAAACGACTATAAAATATCAAATACGTGAATGATTTATATACCACATATCTCGGGAACAAAAGTTTCACGTCTGAACATGGATGATTGGAGAAAAGATTACAGATTCAAATACCCGATTTGACATGATCATACATAATTTTATAAAAGGAAACTTTTGGTTTTTTATATTGGAATTATTGGCATCCAGATGTTCGTAAAAACATGTTGTTAAAAGTTGTATTAGAAACTTTTCGATGTACTAAAGCGAAATTGTGTAAAACTTGATGAAAAAAATTTATAAAAAATTTAATTGTTGAATTTCATGAAAAATAATGGCACGATTCAGTTGCACCAAGTAAATATTTAGCTGTTTCAAAGTCACGTTAAAAAGTCATACGTACTCTACTTTTTGAAAAAAAGTTCGTTAATTATCAATTCAGCGTATAAATTGTTCTTTAATTAACTACAAGTGAACAATTACCAATTTTCCATCAACTTTTGTTATATATTCATTTTCTACTTTTACATCGTATAATGAAATGTCAAGTCAATTGTGCAGTTTCGCGTTTTCGATTTATATCAAACTTTCAACTTATGGCACAGATTTATACAACAAAATTTCGATATTTCAAATATCATTTTGGGAATTTAAGTATAAAAAATAAATTTTAAATTTAAGTCATCTAAAATTTCGTCGAATTAGTTTAGTTCGACTTTTACAAATTTCAAACTTCAAATCTCTTGAATGAAAATGAACATATATATGATGTATGTGTCAACACATATAAACATATCAGAGTGTCAAAAAAGTTCCGGGACGATTTCATAGAATTTTTTATAACACGTCCTCGAACTTTCTCAACACGTTGTGTAAGTCGCCTATACAGTGTGTCAAAAACCATGTACTTTCTTATGCACATTTGAATTTGCAATTAAAATGCTGAGTCATTATCATCAAAATCCAAGGTAAAGTAAATGAATTTTTATAAATTTTCATAGTTTTTTTTATCATTTTACACATTATTTCATCGTATTTTAACAATTTCATTTCGTTAATCAATTCGGTTATATCTTCATAAGTTTTTTAGCTTAGCTGTCATGTCAATGCAATTTTGTTTACTTTTCAATACAACCATTGTAACAATACATCTGTTTCATCAAATTTTACTTTACGATAACTTTTGAACGACTCATTTAATTTCGATGAAGTCAACAGTATTTGACTCGAATTATTATTGTAAGTTAGTCCTATAAAAATATAGTTTTTATATAAGAAAGTACATGGTTTTGAGGCAGCTTGTATATTATCATACATGATCATACATTCAAAATACATATCGTCATATATGGACGTACATCTGTAGTCTACATATAATCATCTTGACAATTTGTACACATTCACACGTTATAAATTTAAACTTACATAGAAAGTTCGCGTGAATAAATGGAAGTGACATATATATACTTTTTTAAATGGAAGAACATGCGTCTGCATTCTCACTAAAATTCCTGATTCTTATTTGCAACGCAACCCTCGCGGTTACATACCCACGAGACAAATTTACTGAGACGTGAAAAATGCGAATGTAAAATTTGTAAAAAAAATTGACATACCATCCCGTGAATCCTGCGAACTTTAATGATTCAAAAAATATGATATTCGAATGCGCGCGGTACATCACGATTAATTCGTTGTATGCATCATCGCATCCCGATAAATTGTAAACCACATTTCACGAGAGGAATGTTCAATATTATAAAGCGTTTTATGCTTATTTCGATCCCGCTGGTAAAAAAGGAGCAACGCCAGCGCCCTATAAAATAATCAAGGCATTGAAGTAAAATATAACGTTACAATGAGCATCGTCTGGCGGAATGTTGCTGCAAATACAACGACTACAGTTAAGAAGATTTGTCTGCATGCTTCTGCTAATCAATAGAAAATCTGGCGAACTAACACAAATGCTGCAAAGCTATACATACTCTACAATATAAATGCTTTTGAGCAAGCGGTTTCTCGATTTCAAATCTGCTTTCAAATTTATTGGATTGTTCATTTACGAGGAGTTCAGAATTCATTTTCAATTCGTGTTGAATATACAAATAGAAACAGTACAACATTTTCAAAATGGCTACAAAATGTTTCATCTTTTCCATACCCTCAGTCATTTTATTTCGTTTCGTGTAAATGGAAAAATGTAAATAAAAATTTGAAAGTTTTCATATCAAACATTTTAGCTAGGTTTGAAAAAAAAAATTGGATTTTTCGTATGTACAATAATAATATCTTCTAACGGATTATAAAAATACCATTTTCTATTCAAATGAAAGTTCATATATTGTGTTACACGGAGAAAAAAGTTGAATAATTTTTATCAGAATCTGTATAATTTTTTACCAAACTGTTTTATAAATGAGAGACAGAAATCATTTTGAAAAGAATTTTTCAAACTTTTTCGTAAAAATTAAAAACATATTTTATAATAAAAATGACCCAACATTTTAATTATAAATTAATAGAACAAAATATGTATAATATATAAATAAATATATATATATAAATAAAAAATGAATATGATATATATAAATATAATTTAAATATAATATAATATAAATTATTCAATTTTGTGACATTTTTTATATCTGTCCTCCAGTTATCAAACTTTATGATAAAAATTATTACAACTTTTTTTTACTAATTTTTCTTGTTATAATTAAGAATATAAATTAATTATCGATTTCTAATATATTTTGACGAGAAAAAAAGAGGTTAAATGAGAAAGTTTGCAACGTTTCTTTTAATTTATCCCGAATCTTTTATGCTTAAGAATCGGAAACCGTCCCCATCCGGCCTGCCAGAGAACTCTTTTGTGATCCAGGATAAGAGTTCAAACTGACTACGAAATTGTTGTTTTGAAAACACACAGATATTATTTCAGCCAGTAACCGTTCGAATAAATAAAAAGACAATCGCAAAATTGATCGGGATTCAAATTTATATCTCCCACTTTTATGTCCGCCATTGAAACGACAATTTTATATTACCTTGATATAAAATTAATGTTCAGATCAAAATAACAGCCACTTTTGTTGCGCAATGATAAAAATTTTTCATCACTTGGATATATATACTCCGTACGTCTTGATGATCCCCGGGAATTAAAAAAAAAAAACCCCTGGCTGAACATTGACAAAACTGACAAAACCTTACAAGCGAACGCATGAACTTGGATTAGAGTGCCGTTGATTGATTGCCTTCATATCACTGGCTTCTTAATACTATGTTATGCGTGTACTCGCGCAGCCCCAGCAAATGCACCGTGATATTAATGATGTGCCGCTCCGCCAAGTTAATAATAAAACACTCGTTCATCATTTCACATTTTCACGTTCAGCTCGGCCAATTTTGTACCCGCAAATTATTACATCATTCAAGCTTGAAAAAATGAAACAAAAAAGAATTGCAATTAATTTTTGACTTCGACGTTGAATAAAAGTGATTTGAGGAACAAAGGAGGGAACATTTTATAGGCTATCAAAATCACAACTACTCAACTTTCAGTTACAATGTTTAGCTGCTTAAGAGAAGATGTTCCCTTGAGGGAACATTAACCTTTCAGTATGTTTCAGTAGTAAGTCCGTAAGTCTAAGCCGGCGAAAGAACGAATTTGCCCACTTAAAGATCAAAGTTGCAGTAAAAAATGAATAAAATATATACCGTTCGGATGACAAAGCAAAAAGTCAAGTATATGAAATAATTGGCGGGATATCCGCGCGATATAATTCACGTCGCTGGAGGATGGTTTACTGCGCGTCTGCATTTTCAAAGAAACAGTAGGTGAGCTTATACATCACAGTATGAGCCCCGTCAATGTGCAGATAGTGACACAGCGTGTCGAGCGCCAGTCTCGGATGCAAACTGTAATATCATGAAACAGAATAGCCGTAATAAATTCCTTAACGTCCTCATTAATGATACAAGATAAAATTCTATTGCCGCCGAACTAAGGTGATTTGTTTGCCTTTATATTTGCGAAATAAATCGTTCGAGTTCGATCGCACCGGGCGTCGTCTGAATTTTGCGTCATCGTCCAAAAAACCTGCAAACGAAAATTTGAATTATTAATTTGACCGGAAATTATATTTTCCCGTGCAATTTGAAATGATAAAATCACGTCCAATCGCACAGTCGCTGTTGATATTTCGGTAATAAATTTATTCAAAAACATTTTTTATCGAATAAACAAACTCGATATTTGAGATATGATAATTTATAAACAAATGTTTTCAATTTAAAATGGTTCAATCAAATCAATTAATTGAAATGACTTTAATTTGCATTTTTATTTTATTTGAATAAACAATAAACGTTTTATTTGATTAAAAGGAATATAATTATTACATTGACTTTAATGATATCGTATTAGTATCATAATCAAATTAGTATAAAATTCGAAATATCCCATGTTTTTCCAAAATTGTGATCAAGTTATTATTACTTTAATTTTTGATTAGTTTGATTAAAAACTTTGAATTGATCAAAAAACGAGCTAGAAAATATAGTCAAACTGAATATATAGTTATGATGACTGGAATTTCAATATTTATACTACTAGATTTACAATTTATACTAAATTCAAACGCCAGAACTAAGAAAAATAACTCAACAAGTTCAATCAACAGAGTAAATTTTTCACATGAAAAGGAGCATGATAATTTATAATCAAATTTGTTAAATTAAAAATGATGCAACTAAATTAATGAATCAAAATGAACTAAAAAAAAGTAATAAAGAACGTTTCGAAAAATTTTTATTATAGGCAAGCTGAAAAGAGCATAATAAGAGAATAATAAATTATAAACGAGTTTTACATTAAAAACAGAAAGATGATGGTAAATGAAATTGGATTGAAATTAATTATCATGATTAATTTAATTAGACATAAGAAGGAATTTAACTGATGAGATTGAACGTAAAAGTGCGTTTAAGTATAGGAATGATTATGTCCACTAAGTCACAAAGCAAGGAGGAAAAGTCATCAACAGTATTAACTGTGCGGAGGCTATGAACTGGCTCAATGGCACAAACCGCTCAGCAAAGATTTGGTCGTGTACAAAGTATGCTGATGAATGGAAACGTGGAAACTTCGTACAGATGATATATCTTATCTGAAAAGACTAGTACGCTAATCGCAAAGTTGCCATCAGGCAAGAACATATAACGAAATACGTGAGACCTAATTTCCAAACCATACATAACTCGTACACACAAGAAAGAAAGATAATTTCAGAAAGATGATTGCAATATTAAACAGCTTTTACACACGACGTTTACGTATGAGCAAAAAAAAATTTGTTTGTGATAATAATTTATTAGGGAGATTATTAATTCTGAATTTAAAACTCGCAATTTTCCATGAACAGATTTTCATTACATGAAATTTGTTGACTGAAGCTTTGAAAAACTGCGGAAAATTCAAATATTGAAGCAAAGGAGTAACATTTTTGTATTTCCTCAAGATTAAAACTGTTCTTTTTTTTTCAAAAAACGAACATTTTGTTTAATTTTCTTGAGAAGATAAAAAATTTTGTTTCAACAAAAGATAAATCTTTGGTATACACTAAAGAAAAATTTGCTCTTTTCCCCCTTACTTTGAATATTAAAAAAAACCTTCTCACCAAAAATAAAACTTGAATAAAAAATGACTATTTTTTTATAAAACAAAATAAGGTGCTATGCATATCCACAATAATGCCACAATAATTTTTGACTCTTTAAATTTTCCTTGCAAGAAAAACGAGATATCCCTAGGGAGTGAAATGAACTTTTTCAGTTCCACTCTTATTTAAATTATATCTTTCATAATATTTCTTTTCCATTCAAAATAATACATAATAAAAAATAGACAAATCTGACGATTCTTTTAAATAAAAAAGAAAATATTTAACCCGAGGGAGTAAAAATCGCTTTTCTAGCTCTGTCACTGTTTTTAAACGCAAACCGCGAAGTAATCAATTTCAAACTGGGGGTTGTAATCCCTGTATCATTAGGAGTTGAAGCTCTCACTGATTTAGCGAGGCAGTGAACCAAAAATTACTTACATCAACGCCCTTGGTGAACAACAGAGATTTACCTGGAGGTTAAAAAATACGTGCAGCAATGACTCTCAGAAGAAATTGCTACATCATCAAATTAACATAGATAATCAGCGTAGCATAAAATGCAAAATATGATATCATCCACGAAAGTAAATCAGATCATCCCATCGTGCACACTTGAGTTAGCGTGTTTCTACTTGTATGACTGATTCAGAAGTTTAAATGACGAGAGCCGTATTACACGCGACGATCAATGTTCGAATTCTAAAGAAGATGATGTTAAACTGCGGTCTCCTCCATCCGCTGGGAAATCAAATTTAAATGAATACCACCAGCCACACGATGCTCTCAGTCGTGCGAAGATGCTGCAAATATATACGACATCCTATCTGTACGCAATTTTGATTATTATTTTTTCGTCGAGTGTTTTTGCTTTGAAACACTATCCCCCCCCTTCCCCCACCATCCATCAACTTTTGGTACACACACCAATCAACGTGTGTCCGATCCGACAAACATCAAATTATCCCGCTAACGGCGTAATATCGTCGGCAAATGGTGTTGTTGATTGTCCCGAAATTTGATTTAAGACAGTTTCATTTATCTCTTCGCTGTCAGATTGCAATCACGATTTCCAATCAGGTAATTGATTTAGTTAACTCGATTGATATCAAACAATTGAGACCGATGAAATTTAATTACACAGGGAATTTTTTTTTTTTTTTTTTTTCTAAACGACGACATATTTTTCAATTATCGACGATGAATTAAAATACCAACAAATTCAATTACCCGAGGGATGAAAGGGAAAAACAATCGTCAACAACAGAAAATGTTGTTGCGCAACGTGCAAGAAAAAGTGAAAATCAATGCGCGAATATAAATGAGTCAAAATTTTCGCTAAGCTTGTTTCTTTGCCGGCTCAACGGTGAAATGAAATTTAAGAAACAGAGAGCAATAGCTGAAAACTCAGCATCGGAGAGGCATTCCGACAAAGCGCACAATTTTTCACGTCGCGTATCAATGACCCGAAATTGACCTGGCGCAACGGTGCAATTCATCTTCTGAATCGAACAACGTGTTTTATTTTACGAATGTATGCACACGTTAAAGAAAGCAAAAACTCAATAGCCGAGCTTCAAAACTATGATCATCCGCATCCTTTCCTGTTCCGAGGGAATCCGACAAATAAATAAATACGTTATCAAACTGTTATAAAATTTCATCATCTCAAATTGGTTTATGTTTATTCGACTGTCAAACTTTGAGTTATAATTTTATGTGTTGTGCCAATTCGAGCGATTTTTCAAACAGTGATTTTCGGACATTTTCGGTATAATTTTTTTTAGCACCTCCAGTAAACAATTTCACGTAGGTCATTTGATCATTATTGAAGTATCCATCGTGTTTTATGAATATTTCATAACGGCTGACCTATTCGAGAAAATCTCCATGCTCCAATCTAAAAAATCTCGCTCCATTTTATTTATTTTCCTTTTTAATTTTCTTTTCTTTTTGTAATTAAAATCTACTTCAATATTTAATTTCATTTACAAATATTATGTTAAAACTCGAGAGAAATCGCATTAGAAGTTAATGCAACGGTGATATATTAATTCGGTTGAACAGCCGTTGAAGTATATAACCGTGCGCACAGAATCCTCGAATTTAAAATTATTTCAATAGTTAATCGAATAATTCAACAAATTAATAACGTCCAACCAAATTTTTTATCATCTTTTAAACTGTAAAAAATTGCATTATAATTTGTTTAACATACTCTTAAAAATCCAGTTTTTATTTTTATTTTTGATAAAATGAAAATGCAGTTTTTTTTCCAAATTTGTATTTTTAAAATTGATTTTTTATTTTCATTTTTGCAAGAGTTCTTTTCAGAAAAAAAAAATTGGATTTAGATTTTCTGAGACAGTTTTTCAAAGCTGTCTAAGAATTGGCTGAAAAGAAATATCAAGTTCGTGATAAAGTGAAATGAGAATGAAATTTATTATGTCATTTGATTTTTTTCCTATACCTAAATTATGATAAGAAATCTGTCTGAGCATTGATCATAAGGCGGAAAATTCTTTTCATATTCCCCTTGAATATTGCACCGGCTCTGTTTTAACTCAATAAAAGCGTCTGAAATAACTAAAATACTATATTTATCTACACACAAGAGAATGTTTGTACAATCAAATGGATGCGGGCAAAAAAAAGGAACTTCAAAAAATGGAACAAAATTATTCAAAACGTTTCATAAACGAAAACCATTTATCTCGCAGAAACAGCAGCCCCCCTCAGAGTGCAATACAGTAGATTTTAAGTGGCGAACTTTGCGTACTAAAGCAATTTGAGTTTATTTAAACGAACATCAATTAAATTTGCGATGCAGTTGGTTTCAACGTGGCTCCCTTTTTTCGACTGTGTATACATCAACGATTTATAGTCATACATATTTCGTTCAGTTTTATAACTGAGAATAAACTTTTCTCTCTATACATTAGAGGAAGCCAAAAATGTCTACCCTTGAAAGGTAACTTTTGTATAGGCTGTTATTGTTTAAATTTAATATTCAACTTGAACATCAACTCGATTTGTAAGACCAAAAATTAATACTTGAAAATATACTCTGAGTTGGACGAAATTCGTTATGATAACGAGATTGAAAACAAAAGTTGCCATTCCACATGTAAAGAAACAAAATTTTGATACTCTTGAAAACTCGTTTTCCATGTCATGTTCAGCACAGATGAAAAGAAAATCTGAACAAGATGGGAGATAAGTGTGCGAAATAATCTTTATGCATTTTATTATAGCGAAATACATAAATGCGGAGCGGGCTCATATTTACATACAATTCCGCTCCATTATATATCCACGTACAATTTAAATAAGATACAAAAGGAGATTAAAGTCTAATATTCTTAAAACCATCAAAGATAAGGGTATATCGTAACTGAATCGAGCGAATGGAACCATTCATTTGTGTCATAAATTGGTCGCGTAAACGAAGTTTTCGCGCCGCTATCTCGTTTGATCGAGCCCGACACGTAAATGGAAGAAAAATTTTAGACTAATCAAATTTTCTATGCTGTGTCAACCCAAATGTTATCTCTCATTACAACTTCAACCTCTTTTACATCTTCTCTAACAATTATTTGACCTCAAAAAATTTTAATTTATCGACCTATATATATTCCAAACTGTCCATCCTATAACAAAAATATACCGACAAAAAAAATCGGTATTTTTTAATATAGAAAATGAGAGTTTATTTTTTTCATACCAATTTTGTAACATTAAACATGAATTTTTGTTATTTGACCAAGCAAACTGATCAGTCGATGAATAAAATTTTTCTTAATATTTATTTTATTAAAAACATTTTAGCTTTAATTCGTGTCAAAATTAACGGATAAATTGAATCTTGTAAAAAAAACAAAAATAGTCCAGTTAACATAGTAAATTTTTCTCAATGTATTTCCTACTTTTTAAACTGCTAAAAACGAATTTTTTATAAAGTATTAAAGATAATCTGAAGAACTGTTTTATTTACAAAAAAAAAAAAAAAAAAAAAAAAAAAATCGAGACAAAAATTCATTTCTCTAGAATAAAATATGTGATACGATCTCTCAGAAATTTCGAATTTGAAGTTTTGTGAACAAAACCACCCTTTATATCGCCTTAATGTTTTGTTATTAAAAATTCAAACTCATTTTCATTTCAACTTGTAAAAATAATTTCACTATTCCGATATCGAAAAATAAATGCTTCAAAAAGCAATAAACCATTTCAATTTCGGATATTTCATCTTTTAATTTCAACTTAACAAAAATATTCTCTACCTTCGTGCTAAAACAAATTCTCACCCAATATAATAAAAGGCATTGTTTTCGCAAGTTCAATCTTTTAATTTAATTTTACATTTGTTATTTTTTTATCATATTTTTCGATCAAGAGCTAATTTGATCCCTGTGTAATTCATTTTACAATGTTTTCACTCAAATATTATTCTAAATGTACAAATATTATTGCCTTCAATCAAATTAACGTGTCTGATTTGATTATTTTCATTCGGTCCAGTTCAAAAGTGCAATTTATTTTTGTAACACCAATTTAGAGCATTTCAGCATATTTGTTGGGCAAACTAAAGTTTTGGCGCAGTGAAAATAACGAGAGATAATTACTGGTGATGAATTGTGACTAACGATGAAGAAAACTCTGTTTCTGACAATCCATGCCCGATCTTCCATGAGAGAGTACATTAACAAATTAATCCATCAATATTTTATTGGCGCATAATCCGTCGGCGACCCTGCGAGAAATGAACCGCTCGAAATTGTGCCGACTTGAACCTTTTTTGCCCATTGTGATTCAAATAATCAACGATTATTGGCGGCACAATAAAAATTGTCGAACAATTTTTATGCCCCTGCTATCCGGGCTGGCGTGTGGATGCACCATTGATTTTTAATACAGAACGACTTTGTACTGGGATGGGAATGAAAAGCGACCAAGAACACGAAGACTTATCAAAATACGTACACGGTTTAACGATATCGCACGACCATTAACTGCAGCACACATTTTCAACATGGTTTTAGCCTTTCAGCCACGGCAACATCATCACTCATTTATCGCCCTTTTTTGTCACCGCTCGCCGTCCACGCATTCCTCCAGGTGTCCCTTTTTGTCCCGCTCCCAACTTTGCCCGGGATAATTTCGTAAAATTTGTCCGACCCTGGCCGCTAAGTTATCGTCAGGCCACAGATTAAAGTATTAAATTTAAAACTTTGTTTCTTAAACTTCCTTAATCCTTTAACGCTGAGTTACCGAAAGCATTGCATATAGAAAAAGGCAAGCATTCGAAAAATCGCACGGAGATAATCTGTTGCTCGATTGTTTTATGAACCAACAAAAAAATGATGACTCATAAAATTGAGAGAAAATAAAAGCCATTTTCTCATCGAACAAATTTCTCGAGAAAAAGTTTATCTTCGTTTTCGTCTAATCAGATTATCAAATGCTGATTAAAAATAGTATGTTTTTTTGTTCCTTTTGTTTTCTTTGCAAAATTGAAGAAATTAAAAATTTTTCTTTGGTTTTTCTTGGTTTTGGTTAATTTATGCACAGGGAGAAAAGAATTCTATCAAAATGAACCGTACAGTATACGAGGAACAAACGTAAAATTTTAAATTAATATTCAATTAAAATATTGAATTTAATATTAAATTAAAAATTGCATTAATATTATAGTTTACTAATGTTGTATGCTTATTTTATTCATTAAAAGTTGCTGTAAGTTTTAATAATTTTTCATTAATAAATTATGATAATTGATAGAATTTTTTTCTCAGTGTATTCGAAAGCAAAATGAGAAAAATATTAAATTACACACATTTAGAATCAAAACGTGATTTTTACTCAAAAATATATTATACCTCACAAATATTTTGCTCGAATAAAATATGATCCATTTTGGAAACACGTAACTGAACTTTGTTACGGTTACAAAACCACTGCAGCTAACGAACATTTTTGTCATAAAAAGTGAAGTTTGTTGAAAATTCGATTATATGAGTTGATGCAGTTATGATATGTTAAATGAAGAAAAGCACAAATTTTCTGGTAAAATTTATATCATTATTACCACCGAATCACTGAAAACATTCGCATTAGCATATTCCGTAATAAGGTTAAAACATCTTTCAAGATTCCCTCGTGCTCATTAATTCGACAGGCAATGTGTAAGCTCCACAAAAAACAACGAGGGCTTACAAAGAGAAACCAAAATGATAGTGTAAACTTCGCCGAAACAGTTTTTGGATCAAACGAAAAGTAAATCATCCCCGATTCAAAATTAAACAATCGTCGCAATATAAATATAACAAAAGCCGAGTTCCAACTCTTTACTGCAAATTTGATGTTAATCAGTTTTGCAAAACTTTTTCCAACGGTCTCCAAATAATTGCTTATTAATTGGAAACATTTAATTAAAATTCCATCGTGTAATGATCAACAATGCGATTATCCAGGACGTGAAATGGACAAACCAAATAAAATACGTAATGACTGTGAACATTAGATTAGTGCATTAATAGACAAGAGAAATTTAAACACGGAATGAATACAGAAAAAATAGTTGCATTTGCAGAACTCTCGATAAACTTTGCGCGCTTGAAAGAGAACAAAAAATTGGTGCATTATCCGAAGTAAAAACGAGAAAGTATTCGATGCGGTAACTCCGCGAGTTCCCGATTGAGAGAGAAAAAAAGAACCGCTGAAAGGAAAGTGTATGGACGAAAATTCGATAATTTTATTCAACTTTTTTTTTTCTTTGCTTGGAGATTGCGCTTGTTTCTGTCATTGGGCGCGACGTCGTGCCGAATTTCAATGCGCAAGACAATTATTTGACGACGAAAGGAGCGGCTGTTTGTATTGGACGCGATTGTTCCTTGAGTGATGCAACTTTTTTTTTACGAAATTATAGCACTTCGCATCGAACGAGACATCGATGAAAAGCACTATCGCTTTCCTTTCGTCACAAGTCGTCTTTAACTTCCGCAATTGTCACTGTCCATTTCACTCTTACAAGCTTTTTATTCTATATTAAACATAATGTACCCTATTACAAATAAAATATTTCATGGAGACAAATTTTGTACCACTTTATAAGATGTACTGAGTTGCATTTAACGGGGAACTGTCGGTACAGAGAAAATAGCGTTTCTAAATTGATAATTAAATATACCCACGCGAACAAAAATATATATATCTTTCAAAATATATTTTACGTATGTTTTGTATATTTGAAATATATCCGTATATATACATATCAAATCAAAATCAAAATCAAAAAAATAAAATTCTTGCCTCGGTATATACTACATATAAATTATTTATGAAACGTCAATAAATTTTATAAATAAAATATAAAATAAATATGCATATAATTAAAACAACATATTAAATATTTATGAAAGAAAAAGGAATGAAAATATAATTACACGTATATATTTTTGTCCCTGTGGGTAATAATTGTCATATTTTATGACTAATTAATATAAAAAATTACAAAAAACATTTGACTATTTTGCGGAATCTCCCACCATTAATATAAAATATTTAAATACTATATATTTCGTTCACGCTCATTTAATTTTGATTTTGACGTCAGGCTGAAATGAAGATCCAAATGAAGAATCGACGATAAGATTATTAATATTAAAAAAAAAGAAATTTGCATGAAAAAATTTGATAATCTCAATGAAATACAAGATGGCAGAATAATCTGATGGAATCATTCTACTATTTTTACGTCGTTGGAAAAATGAAACCTAATTAACTATACTGAAATAATTGAGTCGAAGTGCAGATAGGCGTCAGTGAAGATGATTCATTCATAATAAGCTCTTTTTCTGCTGCTTTTTCAATTTCTTTGCGAGCAATTAGTGGATCAACGAAACGGCAACATTTGACAAATGAAAGTAATCATAATTAACGTGCAATGTTGATGTTTCGCGATTTTTGCATTTCCAGCACATTTCACATTTCACATTATCACTTAAATAATATTTGAAACGCGAAAAATGCTTCGAATATAAATTTTCATCATTGCGCGTTGGCATTGTATTTTGAATGACACTCAATTTATCGCAACTCGAAATTTCCCGGTATCACCCGATAAAACCGCGGATGCACAATTTAGCGCGCGTTTTTGATTGTGGTGAAATTGAACGATAATGCCTAAAAGCTTCCGATTTTATCATTGTCGAATGAAACACCAAATGTCATAAACTTATTGATGCAAAATGATTTTATTAGAATTCATTTTTTTCTTCTTCTTTTTTTTCATTCTACATTTCTTCGTTTTATAGAATATAGGTAATCTGTCTGAATGCAATTTAGTTGCTTAAAGCTTCTTAAAGTAAAAAAAATAAACTTGTTGTCTTATATTCTGAGATAATTTGAAGTAATAGCATATTTCTCATTTTTAAATCGCTACTTATGTTTGACTCGAGGAAATGGTACATTCATTATTATCATTCATTCGGTTTAAGCAGGAACAAGGTGATTTTTTATTATTTTTCAATTTTTTTATTGACTTGAATACCGGGATAATATGCCTTAATTATATTCCTGCATCCAGTCAAAATTACACGAACATGCGAAATTTAAAAATGTCAATTTTAGATTCTTTTTTATCAATTATTTTCATTTTATCCAAGCGATTTCAATCAATTAATAATATAAACGAAAAAAAAAGTTATTGAATTGTGCTACGTTTTGCTGATGACGGATATAATTTTTTTTCGCCCCACTTTTTTCTACCCTCTACGATTATTGTTAGAAATAACAAACGTCGGAAAAGTCGTATGTACCAATCCATCGAAGAACATTACGTTATTACATCGGCGACAAAATTTTACTCGTGGTTGCAATTTTAAAAGCGAACTGCACATTTTTTTCGTTTATCACATCATAATTACACGTTTTGTTGGAATGTTATCATTTATCATGGTCTTATTTTTTCGCTATTCATTTCAGATCACAATTTTTCTTTCACCCTCAAAAACAAACGAAAAAAGGAACAATTTTTTTATGAAAAGCTGTGTATTGAAATTTTAATCTCATGAAAATTGTATTTATGTATAATAATTTTAATTTCATAATTTCAATCATAAACAAAAATAACAAATGTATAATTTTCATCTGATGAAAAATTTATTTATGAAATGTGAAATTGGGATTCACCGAAAGTCGCGGGTAAATTTGATTTTACTTCTCGCACTTGTTTTGATTTCGGTCTATTCAATCCCTGAAATTTGAAATTCGACATGAAGCCAATGTTCTGTTGTGTTTCCAAGTGTTTCTGACGCGCCAAAGAAAAATTTCAATACCACCGTTGTTTTCAAAACGTTCTTTTGTTTCTACGCTTTTGAATTGATTTTAAAAAGTGCTCTTTTAACCAAAATTACACAATTATCAAACTTCTATTTAACAGAGATTGTGTTTCTCCTTTTGCTCCATCTTGTTTTTTCAAGTATGAAATTGCTTTTCACATGACAAACTTCGTCAGCTGATTTTGACATGCGATCTTCAAGCAACAAATGACAACTTTCCTCCCAGACATACTTAATAAATAAACAAAGACTATTTCCAAACTTCAAACCAAAAATCAAACAAAAAAAATGTGGTACGTTGAAAACAAACGAGTAGAGGAAATAAAAAAAAAAGGTACGAAATACATAACGGGGCATGATCGCAAAAATGGTTGATTGGCGGATGGTTGACAGGTTTTGAAAGGTAGACTATAAAAGTCACGCGAATAAATCAGGCTGCAAAATTATAAACACGCGAGGCCATTAATCAATCAGGACAATCTGTACGGTTGAATCTGATGCCGTATATCATCGCGAAACTATCAACTCGCGCGTCTCGCCGGATCCCATTTCTTTGTGGAATTTTCACTTTCTCATCTAAGCAGATTACCCACTTGTGGTTCACGTTCGACTTTTATATCTGATTCTGCAATTTATCCTCTCGGTGCCGATTCCACCCACGAGACGGATTTCGAAAAATATTAAAGTTGCGCGCAATAAAATAAACGAGAAAGACGACAATCGACAAAGCTCGAAGATTGAGCTCGGGCACGAGATTCGCCTTGACATAGGACGCCTGAGAATATTTCAAAGATAACCCCAAAGTTGACGCAGGCGCCGGGTCCGCCCAGCCGCTGCGACATTCGCTCACGTGTGCGTGTACGGACAGTGACGGATGTTCTAGAACGAGGCAATAATCTGATTTTCGTTGCGCGCCCATTAATATTTAATGCATACACTCGGAGCATCTTGAAACGGAATCCTCAATGCCTTGGTATCGCGCCGAAAGATACTTTTCCAACCCAGTCAATTATTTAAACTTCCCCGATCCAAAATTGGCAAAGATTTGCTCAGCTAAAGTCCCCCTTTCAGCTCGCTTTTTATTTTTATTTCTCAGTTTGTTTATATCCCTCTTCCTTCCTTTTTTTTTTTTTTTTTTCCNCGTTACTTTGTTTTCCTCCTCTGTCTTTTTATT
>JAAMPD010001853.1:49721-60702 GCA_025266255.1 Trissolcus basalis | reverse complement strand
GTCAATCTATTGATAATATATGGACAATATATGATCTTTTTTACTAGGGTAATCATTCTTATAAAATAATTTCTCAGTAATTGAACAAACCTACTAGACTAGAATTTGTTTTTTTTAAAAAAAAATAAATAAATAAATAAATAAATAATAATAATAATTATAAACATTCCAAAATTGATTTAAAAATTCTGGTTTTGGTACAATAAAATGGATCGGTTCATTTTCAAAAAGAATATCAAATTAAATTCGAATGAGATGGCAATGGAATTTTTTTTTATTTGTTATATATTTAATGTTATATATTTAACAAGATTTTATGTGTTTCGAAACTCTGAAATATCCGTTTGTTGACGTTCTTTTGAAAGATATTAATAGCAAGCGTATATTTCAGAGAGGTTTAATTGCAATGAAAAAACAATAAAAAAAAAAAAGACAATTTTATTGTGTTTGAAGGATAACATGAATGATTTATCAACTGGAAAAATTAATAACAAGTTTAATTATTCCAAAAATGTTTGGCTGTTGATTCGGTCTACATTTTCGAGAGAAAAGTTTCGGAAAATTAAACAGCATATCAATATGCACGATTTAATCAATTTGTTTCAGTAGAGATGAATCCCGCAGTTTGATTATAAAGCGATTTAAATTTGCTTTTCGTTTTATTGTGCTGGCATTGATAAAATGAATCATTTTTTAATGACCTTTTCACAGTAAGCAAAAGTGTAATGAAAAATGCTTTCATTCTGATATGTTTCAGAACCCGTGACTGTTATAATCATGAAAGAATCCCAAGCGTGTCATTTTATATTGAATTTTCCGAAACTGGAACTAAAAAAGGATGAAATTAAATTAGGTGGAAGCATTTGGAGAATGGTATATTGTTATAAACCTGTCTGAAATTGTATCCTAGTTTTTTGTTTGACTACATTCGATGCAAAATGATATGAAATTGTGGCTTCTGAAAAAGAGGCAAAATATCTGAAACCTGTGCCCTAACGCTGTTCTTCTACATTGAGCAATAAATGGTTCGAGAGATCAAAACTTGCGGAACAAAATAAATTGCGAGATTTCATTGACAAAAACGGTCGGTAAAAAAAAATCTTGATCAACTTTGATTTGATGAAAGAAAAATCGGCCCAGTGCTTGTTGAAACAAATGAAGCCAAAGTAATTGAAGTTCGGACGGTCGACGTTGGAAAACTATCCGCGGTGTGCCGAGTGGTAAACCGCGGAAAGCTTCTTGAGGCCAATTAAAAGAATTATTTTTAGATTGCGACTTTCAAGTTGAGTCTGTGAAATCCTTGGCAAAATGTGCTGGATACACAAGTTCGTTGGAACGTAAATTTGAGCGAAGGCAAAACATTTGTTTACACGAAAGTGTTTGCGTGTGAATTGGCAACGAAATTATGTGTGCCGATTTGCCGACGCTTCCGTGACAATAAATTCGCAAACAAATTGGCCGAGCGAGAAATCGGGCCGAATTCGTCAATTGGAGCGTCTTTTCTTTTTCATCTAACTCGCACCTTGTCGTTTATTGATGATCTGATGAAATGTTGATGCAACAGGCCAAGTGCAAGCGTGATAAACTGCGTCTATAATTAATCCCCAATGTTTATCAGGATGAATAAAGAATGAATGTACCACCTTGCTCCTTGATCCAATGCACATTCGTTGGACCATAAATTATTTCGTGACCCAATTGCGAGTAATGCAATCTCCCGGGGATGTTACAAACTTATCTTGCAGTGTTGTTTCGTTATTGTTGACGAAACACATCAGTTAGAAATTAAAGAAAATCATCGCGAAGACGCGATTTCAATCGTGAAACTAGTTCAAGATTGCTTCCTCAACGCTCGTTTAATTATAGAACAAGTGGTAACAAGGTCTAGGCTCGTCTACTGGAAAGCTTACTGGAGCAGATGACAAATTATTCATTTTTTTACAATTTCAAACAATCATTGTATATATATTTTTTCATCCCCAAAATTACAACTAAAATGAAAAATCGATATCTTGATAATTACAATTTGTATTGTAGTAAATACAATTGATATAATACTCATTTCAACCTAAGAACAATTCATGTTAATTTGTATTTTGACATTTCTGTTTCAGACAAGACAGTTAAGCTGGAGAAAGAATCGGGGTGGACGTTTTGATTTTTCAAATAGGGAGTGAAACATTCAAGAGTGGCGAGAAATGTTTGGAGAAAGACGTGTAAATGCACATCTCTCAGGCAAGGTAAAAAACAACGCATCCTTCGAGATGCTCGAGAGCTGACCCAGTTTCCTAGCTATAAATTGATTCTCCTGTTAGTGAGGCATGGTGGGCTGTGCTTGACTTCCGGCAGTCGTTATCTCAAACACATTAGAACCCCTGCATACGTGCAGTATCACTTGAAAACTTACATCACCCCGGGGCGCGTATCCTAAAATCAAATTCAAAGTCGCCGCTATTCAAATCCTTATTTCTCGCCAACATTTTTAGCCCAAGTTCAAAAGTTTCCAACTTACAACTTTGGTCTACATCCAAACTTCCAACTTTTTTTTTCTTTACATCATTTTTTTCGTTTGTTCTTTTCTTTCAGCAAATTGTTAATAGATTGAATTAAATAATCGTTTGAATTCGAAATCTAAATTAAAATTTGAATATTGAAATTCTATTAACAGCAAACTCTTTTGACAGATTTTGAATTAACTTTTTTTTGTTTGTCGAAGTTTGATGAAAATTGATATCCGATCAACCGAACATGTTACACTTATGACTGTGCGATTTTTCACGCCTCATTATACTCAGACGAGTTGTGCATAAAAAATTTGCAATGACACAACATTTTAGGGCAGGTTTAGAGCAGGTCTGCTCAATCATGATTAATGTCATCTCGCAAAAAAACCAAACGAAATGATTGATTTTCTATTTGTATACTGAATATCATGAGCATCTTGAAAGAAAAAAGAACAGCGTATGATTCTTGTTCCATTGAAAGATTTGTTTTTATAGCAGTCACTGGTTTAGAAAAGACGATGTTAAAGATACAAGATTTCGGAAAGACTTATTTCTCAAGTGGATGGGCTCAAGGGTTTCTCCCCTTGGGGTTTCTGAATTTGTGCCTGCTTCAACAAAAACGACAGTCAAAGGGTTGGCTCAAGTTAAAAGATGAAATTGATTTTTTAGACAAATAGAATATCTCAGTTTATAACGGGCAAGTGCAAAAGTGACCTGGGAGTTTGGTTTGAATTGATTTTTTTGCAGACAAACGATTTGTCACTGCGGTATTATTCTTTTCTTTCTGATGGTCTCGGTTTCAATTTCGCTTGAGTATTTACAATGGCTTAAACCCCTTGCAAATAGCCATTTGAGTCTACATGTTTGATGTACAATAGCCATATGTGCCGAGAGTGTATCGCGTGTTTACCCTGTCACAGAAATACCAATATGCTTACTTGTGGATTTCAATCGAACGTTGATTTATTTGATCTGGTTTATAACTCTGATAGCTCTGTCTTGTGGGCCTCCAAACATTTGAACAAAAAATTTGGAAAATAACCAAAATCAAAAATTAATTCGTTGGCCCGTTTGATTAAGGTAGTTACCGCGTATACGTGAGTCAAGTTAAAGACTAAATTTCAAATTTGTGGGTTTTGACAAAAAACACAAAACAGCAATTTGTTAAAGCTATTGAAAACATCGATTTTCAATTTTTTAACATATTTTTGAAGAAAAAACTAATTAAAATTTCATTATAATTCACGTCATCACACTTGTCATAACCTCAATTTAGTAAAGTCACTTGATAAATTTGAAAAAATTGACCTTAAATGGCCGTTTAGGTATCGTTTTTTTTATTTAAATGAATTCCTGGTTTTATTTTATGTTATTAAATAAGATTTTTATTTCTTAATCTTATTTTCAAGTAGTGATGAAAAATCAAAAACTGTACATTTTGTATATCTGTCTCTTTCTATCGCATTCAATCAAATGTACTAAAAAATCATTAATATCTTTTTTAACTTGTCGTTAACCACTATTTCACTACCTTAATTGGTCGATCTGATATTTGTTACAATTATTTTTAGAATCATTATTATGTGCCCTTATAAATTATGTGTAACAGAATGTCTGCCCAGTGATACATATAGTTTACTTAGTTTCTCAATTAATTGAACATTACACAACATGGGAATTGCATGGTTGCGTTAATTAGAAATGTCATAGCCAATTTTATGCTTTGCTTTGCCGCTAATTTATGATTCAAACTAGGATTATTTTATGCATAGTTATATGTTTCGGCATTAAACTATATTTACTAAATAATATTTAATAAACAATATTGTCCCGATGAATCATAGAAATTTATGCCGGTCGTCTTTCTGTTACCATCGGACAATGCACGTAATGAAAATGTAACAATAAATTTCAACTTTTGTTTACTTTCATAACTCTCTCACTTTTGCAGCTGAAAATCAGAATGGCACACTTATCCCGAATTGTCTCTCGGTGACAACAAAGAGGTGTTGTCTCAAGTACGGAAACTTTGCGATGTAATTATTTTTTGCGCGCAATCATACCAGTCTAATATGCGTGCCACGTTCAAGAGTTTCCTTCATTTTTTTACGAGCTTGCTCTTTGAGCGTCATCATAGTTGGCACGAAACTTTTCGTGCCTGAAAACAAAACAAAAAAAAGAAGAAGAAAACTTGAATGAAAAATGTTTCCTTACATAATAAAAATGTTGTTTGACTTTGGTAACAAGATTTGGAGCATCTCGAAAGGGGGTGATAAAAATAAATAATAAACAAGTCTAGCAATTTGACATGAAATAAAATTTATTTAATTCTTTTAGAGGCGCATTTTGACATTTTGTTTTTATCTCTGAGTTGTTTGATGATTTTGAAGGTATGAAAACCATTTGACGGAAAGGAATTATGAAAACAAATAAAGACCTCCAATAAATAATAATTGAATTGGACGAGATCGTTTATCGGATTCCATGACAGCGTTCCGTTCCTTTCCATTCCAATTTCTGTATTTTTTTAATTTACTCTTGTTTTCTTACGATTATGGCTCGATCATCGTCACTTGGATTAAATTTCCCAGGCTGTATAATATCACCATTTTGTTCACAAATGCGAGACTGTGAAGCACGAAAAAAGAAAAAAAAAAAAGAAAACCTTTTAGTCAAATGCATCTCAGTTGCCAATTTGCAACAATACGATTTTGAGTTGTATTCAGTCGTGTTTCGTCAAGGTGAAAAAAAAAAAAAGTATGACCACGATGTGACATATATGACATGATCCTATCGCTAACGAGCGTTCAAAAGCTGGACCGGCGCGTCCATTTCTTATTTCAAATGACATTAAAATAATCAGTGTTGTGACCCATATTGCCGCACAATGTATCTTTGATTATTGTTCGTAAAAGCTTTTCACAATTTCGATTTGATTGAACTTTGTCCCCCACTCTTCCTTTCATCAAACAACATCTCAATGCCACGAAAATTGAATCCAATTTTGCGTATTTATTTTTGAAATAAACCTTCAATTAGGAACCGAGCAAGTTATTTTATCAACTCTCGGTGATGATTAAGAAACTATAAATAGTCGGTCGAGTTATTTTCAACAAAATCCGCGTATATTGATATTTTTATTAGGGTTAACTTGGTTACAAAGAATAAATCAAAAAATATATATTTGATGTTTGTTTTTGTTAGTTTGATGGAAGGTCTAAAAGGTCTTTATCTATAAGTGTAATTTTGCAAAACCGATGATTGATGATGCGGAATTGCAAGCATCAAGTTTGCGCAATTAATTTGCGTAAAAACGTGTTCCGACGCTTATGAAGTTAATATGCAGGAAGTTGGGCGGCGACCCCTCGCAATCGGTCGATTATTCACAAAAGGACGATGAAATAGCGCGTTAATTGGATTACGTGCAACTCGTCGGAAGTGAAAAAGAGGTCAAGGGTCTCGATGGAGTCTAACTCTGGCGTGGACCATAATATAAATTTGGTGCACCTGTTTGGTTTTGTATGATCTTGTGAGTATTCGACTAATCGAACGCGAATTTTGAATTACATGACTCGTGCCTATCTATTGACGTTTCATTGACCCGGTATATCAAGACCTTTCAGTTTTCGGATCGTTATTTGATTGCTCTAGATCGTCCCTCACTATTCTTAGGTCCGAGCCTACAATATCATTTGCACTCAATTACCAAGCACACCGAATTCACCAGCATCCTTCTCCTGAGACGCCAATTTTTTCTTATCACGCTTTTCCCGATTTTCGAATATTGCAAGAGCCATCGAAATTGCCATCTCACTTTATTCCCACTTAATTTCAAGATCAAAAGATCTAGAACCTCTATTTCAATCATTTTTAACACTCTCAAACACTTTTTCCTTCGTCAATTCAAAATTACATTACTACTTTATTTTTTATAAGTCATAAAGTTTTATTACAACTTTTTTTTTAATGGAAAATTTAATAATTTTAATATTTTTTTTATTTTTCAGGTAAAATTGAAAATAATAATATGGCGTTATGATGGACTTTCAATTTTTGCCAAATTTTCGTCCTTTACAGCGGCGTCAGGTACGTAAAGATTTTTTTGGCAAAATTTCAAAATACTCGATTTTGTTAAAATAAAGCTAATTGATTGAAGTATTAAATTATTCAAAATTGGGCTATATTTATAGTAGCTTATGAGATGGAGATTGTGATCATCAAAACTGTGTTCAAACATTAGGGCTGGAATGACGAAAATCAATAAAGGACTGATGACCAAGTTTCATGACGTAAAGATAAAGTTCTAAAAATAGCATTCATTCATAAAATATATGAAAGACTCTGCATCTGATTCGCTAAAGGATGTACAACACGCGAATCTTGAGATTTGCCATTTATTTACATTTGTACCTGCTTGAACTTGTTCGTCTTTTCACTTGCTTCAAAAATAATTGATGGTCCAGTATTGAAAATAGACCAGCGACTAATTAAATTGCACCTCTTTGAGGGGATATTTATGGTTCATGACATTCAACTAACTAAAACACAATTTTCCATGTCAACTTTCAATTCAAACAAGCCAGGAGTTTCTTTTTTCTCTAACAATTTATGTTTTTTAGAATTTAGAAGATTGTAAAGTAAATAAAAAAGCAGCTAAAAATATTCGCCTCGTTCGGGGTATATATTTTTTAAATTATTTTGGTACAGTCCGTTCTTTTGTTTCCATTGTTCGTTTCAATATTTGTTGGAGTGAAAATATCAATTAGTATAAAAGCCATTCATGTTCTAGCAACAGGTCGTTACAGTGCTAGTTGGGTGCAATTTATTATATATGTTTTCCTCACACCTTTTTGTTTTTCTTTTTTTTCGTTCAAAGTTGGATTTATTAACGATATTGTAAAAGAAACGTGTTTGCCCGTTAAAAATACACTTTTCAGTCTCATTTTGATTATAACAGTGCGCACTTTGTGGTACCGCGATTATCATCTTGATTAGCTGCCGTTGAGGCTCTATTAAAATTCATACAAAAAGTTCCGTCAATGAATTATGCAAATAAGCTCATTATTTAAATTATTTGTTAGAACATAGGCACGATGAGATTTTTTGTCCTGTCCTTTTCATGAAGCTTTTTCAATTCAACCGTTAAATTAGCTTTCGTGACTAGAGTGGCGGACAAAATGTAATTTCCCAAAAATAACAAGACCAGTTAAATAAACCATTGTCCAGATTCAGTTATTGAATATAATTTTGTTGTATCTAACAAACTTTGAAACGAAAAGAGTGAAAAGGTTTTTTGCAAATTGCTCGAGCGATTTTGAAGCTTGACCTTTGACCGAGAAAGATTTTCAAAAATATCGTCAGTGTCCAGTCTCCTCGAAAAAGCGCGACAAAACTTTTAATTGGAAAGCATCACTCCAACTATATCCCACGAAAAAAAAAACTCTCAAGGTTCATTGGTTATTTTGAAGGAGGCAATTCCTTTAATTCCAGCACTCTCATCACACCTTTCTCTCATCTCATCTGCGCTGATAATCTGCAATCTACGTATCGTAGCACTTGACTCGTGCGCTACGAATCGAAAATAATTGTACCGACCTCGCGACCCCCCGTAACAAAAAAAAAAAAAAAAAGAACTTCTTTCCGTGTCAACTTCAATTCATCGATTAATCCGCGATATTAAACGTCAAAACACTTTTGGCACCGTTTCACGCGTACTTTTTTTTTTTTTATTATTCACAAGTTTCAAGGAAACCATTCGTACGGATTATCGGCATCTAATTTTTATCACTACAAAACTTTTCCATTAAGTTGTATACGCACGTTGAAAAGTTACGCCAAACTGTGAGGAAAATTGGAAACGTTTCTTCGTTGAATTCACAATTGAATTACGACAGTTTTGACAAATTAAATAAAATTGTTTGTGTGACAAATTACACTGTTGCATCCGTGTTTTTGAACATTAGTAATTAATGAAAACGTTCGTTTTAATGGCACGATTATTTATATTTTACATGTATCTCAATTATTGTAATTTTTTGATTAAGAGGTCAGAGGTCAGATTACACACGGATTCAAAAAATTGAAAAAGTTTCTCTCGGAGAGCTCTTGACCTTTCTGAAATACACTGAGTAAAAAAATGCAGCTAATGTAGGACAGGAACACGCGCCGTACAAATTTTGTACAGAACCTCAGCTATTTTGGCAATGTGCTTATTAAACATGTAGCAAATTTTTTATGGGAGATGAGGGTCGCGTAGGTGGAAGGGTTGTCAGTTGCACCGACACGTTGCCAAAATCGTACAGAATTAGTGTAAATTTTGTCAAACATTTTGTGATTTAATTTTCCTCCTAACTTGCCATCAAAACTAGCACTTTCTCAGTATAGGAAAAAAAAACCTAAATAGAAATATGTAATTTTATTGTTCTCGTGAAAGAATATGTGAAGGGGAGTGCCGATTGACGACTTTTTGTCAGCCCGGTCGGTCAATATTGACGAAACCAAAAAAGAAACAAAGAAGTTGTGCAAATTGTGCTGTGCCTTTGTTTTTCTCTCTCAATTTTGGGTTTCCATTCAGTTCAATTAAACCGTGAAGAAAATTGAATTTCCCATTAATTTTTCAATGAAAGCTTTCTTTTTTTTTAATTTTTTCATCAATTCAAAGTTTCATATAATGTTGTGAACGAAGAAGTGCGCATGCCGAATAATTTCTCTTCCATTAAAATAAGAACAAAAGGAAAAAGGAAAAAAAAACGGTTGCACTCAAGAAACAAAAAATGCGAGTTCATAAAAAAGGCGCTCTAATTTAGAGGCGGCTGTGGAATTGATTTTGCGTTTTAAAGCTCGAAATAATGCGGCTTTTCATGAGTCGATGACTGGTCTCGTTTAAAATCCAAAGACCTTTGGTCAAATTTTTATTTGATTATTTGCTTCATGATTATGAGCAATATACGTCAAATATAAATTCATCGGTTGAATTTTGTGATTATCTTTTTCTGCCGGTACTTCGAGCCAATGAGATCGTTCAACATTGGTTTTTATGAATTCGTTTGAAATTTCTACTCCGACTGACTCCATACGAGATGGAAAATCTTGATGTTCAAACTTGTGTAAATCCCAAATGAAGTAAGTAATGATCCCACACGGACAAAAATATAAATTAAAATATATTCTACATATATTTTATATATTTAAATATATTAGTGTATATTTCACTTATACGTGATTTATAAATTATTTATAATGCGGCAATAAGTTATATAAATGATTTACAAATCTATATTTTATAAATATATATTTTATCGAAAAAATATATTTAATTTATATAGAAAATAAAATTTAAAATATATTTCCGCGTATATTTTTATCCCTGTGGGATGTTACTTTAATTATATGATTATTGTTGAGGAAGAGCAACATGAAAAGTGAAATAAAAAATTGAAAGGGAGAACTGTTGTGAATTCTGTGATGTGAAAGAAAAAGTTGAAAATGATAAAAATGGAGTAACAAAAAAATAGAATAAAAATTGGATACTGTATACACTAATGGTGGAATTTGATTGTTTCAGAGACAATGTTGTTTTGTGAACTCACCAAAGAAAGAAAGGGAGCCAGCAGGCAAGAAAAGCGGACATGATTATACCGAGCGTTCTTGCTGCTTTTCTTTCGCGCTTCATTTTGCTGCTGTTCGCCATTCGTGGTTCTTCAGTTATCGGCTCTGGGGAAGGCTGTCCCACGTTCGGCAACGATGATAATCCAGCGGAAATTCCGTTGATCTGTAGATGCTTGTTGAGCAGAGCCGCCGCCACTTTGCTCCTGAAACATTGTTGGAATCCGTACGTTAATGTCGCTTGCAAACGTTCCTCGCATAACTTCACATCAGATTTTGCGGAATAAAAAGAAACAGGCCAGCGGAAGCGCGACGGCCTATTTCGTGTCTCTCCTGCTGCTTTCGGAAACATTGTGAGGGCGCGTATCGATCGTCTATTGATACCAAAACTAGTTCATTCAAATATAAAAAGCCACCACATTTTATTTCGACTTTTATTTATTTATTTATCTATTTTTTTTTATTATTTTTCCAAACTCCGTTTTCAATACTCCAATGTTTAATTTCCGGTTTAATTACCGGCGATAAACAAATTCACTTATCGGTTGCAGGGGTCATTATTCACGTCTCGTTTGGTTAATGTATTTTAAATTCAATCGTATAATAACAAAAAACTGAACATTGTCATAACGGAAATGAAACATTTTTTTTTTTTGCACAACTCATTTGAGTCACGAAATTTCGTCGGAGAGCAACAAACACTTTTTTATCGTCTTGATGAAAAATTTTCGACGCTCTGAAAACCACTATAGAAAAGTTGAAAGAAATCCATCCCCAGTGGCCGAACGAATTCCACAAGAAAACTGCCAGAAAAGGCAAAGGCTCTTAACCGAAAAGATTTTTTCTTTGAAAAAAAAAAAAAAAAAAAAAAA
>JAAMPD010001853.1:19615-49704 GCA_025266255.1 Trissolcus basalis | reverse complement strand
CAAATTGAAGATTTAACAAGAAATATCCATGAAGTTCTATAACGGTAGTAGTGCCACTCATCTTTTTCGTACTCGGCCAGAGACACTACCGTGTCTCCTGATTATGATGATGAAAAAAATTTTTTTTCAGATAAATTGAATGTTCAATTAATTTGATGTTAAATTTTGGTCCCTGCAGTAAGACTTTGAAGGTCCAGAAGGAAAAGGGTTAAATCAAGAGTAAATTCGTAAGTTGATGATATACTTGTTGCTTTATCAGCGTGATGTAGGTAGAGTAGCCTACGATATTCCGACTGGCACTTAGATAATTTATAGTGCATTAGCGCAGCTCTCGTGTAATCCGAGCCTCACGCGAGATTAGAATGGCTGATCGTTGAGTAAATCAGGCATCCCGGTGTGCAAAATCGTGTAACCCGATCAAAGACCCGATCCTATTTAAATATCAGCTGACAAGTGTGCAGGGCACTTGTTCTCGAGGTCTCTTGCAAAGCTCAACGCGTACCGTATTGATTGGCCGACGCGACTAAGTGTAAACCGAGTTTAAGGGCGAACTTTCGTCATGACAAAAAAAATTGTTTTAAGCACCGTCAGCTCGACTCTTTTATCGATCACGCCGCTGCATGCGCCGACGATCTTTCGATTCTTACAAACTGCTGACAGACTCGCGTTTCGTTAAAATGCACATGACACTCTCTGTTTATATTCTACAACATCCCGTTTCAGACAGCTCTCACTATTTTTCTATCTTTACGTACATCCAATTAATAATCCTTACAATCTCTTCCAGCAACATTTCTCAAATACCTTTTATAGCATTTTATAAATTTCCAAATGACATTTAAAATGTGAAAGTCAAAGAAAAAAAGACAAAAATTAAAAAGGAACCAGGCACTGAAGAAACCAAAAAAAAAAATAATAAAGAAACTGAAGTCTGAAAAAGTTACTCAAAAACCAAAGAAGTAGTGATTAAGAATCAATCTTACTTATTTATTTAACAAATATTTAATAAACAAAAGTATTTTATAGTTTTAGTTCGTTCGTCATTAAATTTTGAGAAAAACGTCGATTTTTCAGTACAGGAATTGTGTTATCAAAAAGTATTTAAAAAATGGATGATTTAAAAGGTTAAAAATTGTTAAAACTAATATGAATGTTGAAAATGAATGTATAATTTATCAATAAAGTCGTTCTTAAAGTTTGTGAACAAATAAATAATTATTTTATTGTTGTTGAACTCAATTATTTGAAGCTGATCATTTTTACCCCATCTCACCCTATGATATACGTATATATACGTATAATATACGTATATTAGTGGGACTCATATCCCTAAAATCTCTCTTATACTTTATACGTATATATTATATATATTATATGTATATGTTCTATTGGGGAGGGGGGGGGGGTTACGTTTATGGCTAATAAGTAGAGCGTTTGTTTTGTAACAGTTTAATGTACCCAAATTTATAATTGATCTCATCTTGATGATTATAATATAGGCAAGATTGACAGAGTTGATTTCACCTATCCTAACAGGCTTAGCTGCAAGAAAGATCCTCACGTCACAAGGATTGATGGATCATCGTTGCACCATTATTCGTCGTATGCTTTTTCAAAACCTGTTGCTCAAACTCGATGTATACAAAAAGTTGTGTGTGTTACGTTTCAAGGCAGAAGGATATTCACAATCAGGTACCAATTTCAAATTCAATCATTTATTTGTCAAATCATTTGTAAAATAATGAAAAGTTCGGTTTGATAAAAACCGAATGATAATAAATTAACTTTAAAATTTGTGTCTGAGTAGAAATGAATAGACCAATGTTAATTCTGCCAACAACGTCTCGGGCTTACTTGTAAACTAATTTTTCGTGGAAACAAACCTAGATTGAAATAGCTGTTCCAACACAAACAATCAATATTTTGTAATTAACCATTACAATTATCTGAAATTGGTTTAATGTTTAACCGTCAACGTTCAGGGGAAAACAACCTTTTAACATTATAAATGTTAAGCTTACAATAGGATGAATAAAACGTTGAGGACGTAAATTTTTTCTTTGCAAGAGAAAAGTTTTGCGACATTTGATATGTGCTCTGTCTACATTATTTGTGTAATTTTAACATTATTGTTGATATTAGTTTCTATATGCATTGGAATACTTTTGATTTGCTTGTGTCTCATATTATTGTGTGGATTTGATCGATATAACTTAATTTATAATAATTGACATTTAGTGACCCAATTCGTGAATTATTTGATTAAAAATTAATCACAAATTTTCACGTAATATTTTCAGGCCATGTGAAAATATAATGCTTTTAAGTACCAAATTTGGTATTGAAAAAGTTGATTCAATTAAATCCTAACGCATTCGATTACGCTCCTCTGTTGATTTTTTTTTCCTGTTCAATTCGATTACATTTTATTAATTTTTTCGACGTAAAGTACCATCGTAAAATTCAATTCGCTTTGACGTCCGTCGTAGCATATGAAGGCAGTTTTAAATTTTCAGCAAAAACTTGCAATTCAGATTTTAGTATAGTTCATTAAAAACTTTAGATGAAAAATAAAAATGTCAACTCGAGTCTCATAAAATATTTGTTCGGATTGTGAACTTTCACATTTTTTTTTTTTGTTTTACAAAACGTTTGTATGATTTACTAATGTTTACTGTTATCGTGCGGTAATAAAAGTTTGCCTGTTGTGTTATCAATTATTAGCAGACGTTATATTTATGATACGATAAATAATTTCAAATCATTAATTTAGTTAATTTTTCTAAACAGAATCAAATAAGATGTTTAAACACAACATTCCTCGGTATTTTTTTAAGGATTAAACGCAAACACACGTAACTAGTTGCTGAAAGGGATTGAAAACTCTTTAACAACGCAAACTCTCATTATTGTGCAATCCAAATATTAACTATTGACACTCAAACAATCTAAGCTCGACGAAGAAATGTCCGGAAATTTCATCTCAAACTACCGTGCACGGCCGCTTGATTTTCCAAATATTTGAGCTTAAAAACTTTTGTTAACAACATTTGCCGCAGAATTTTTGTGTCCCTGTCAACTTTTTCAAGCACTTCCTTGGAGCATCTCTTTGACCAAACACTTTCTTTCCTTGACTTTCTTATTGCCAGCAGCTACACTTCTGCGGGCAAGCTTTTCGCAGCACTCCAAACAGAGAAAACGTGCAATTAACTGCTAATTTGCTGCTTGTAAAATTTAACGAGACGCTGTCGAATGTAGTCTTCACATCAGAAAACCGATGATTAATGTTCAAAGAACAAAAAAGAAAACTTTCCGATAAACTTTTCAAGTGGAATTTTTCTTATTTGAAAAAAATTGTTTCTAAACTGAATTAAAATTAAAATTTCAATCATACCAAAGACATTTGTTATTAACGTTTTAAATGTTCTTACAGGATGAAATTGCAGTTCTCAGCGGAGTAGACAGCTGACTTGTAAACGATTGAATTCTGGTCCAGCTTTCGGAGTCTTGGTCAACCCTTTCATCTGATAACAAAGCTTTGAACTGCATCGTGACATGAGCTTTTATCGAATTAATTGGAATCAGACCTTCCGCCAGCGACTTATACGAGAGCCCGAACGGACAAGCGAGAGAAAATCGACGCAATTATGTGAATTGAAAAAGCTTGTTATAAATTATGAACATCGAGGGTGAAAAGAAAATAAAGACGACGAATATAATACACGACGTCTCGCGGCAGGTCAGCATGAATGCTTGACTGACATGGCAATTGATGCGGAAAAACGACGCTACCATTCAGTCTGAATTGTGGACACAATCATAAAAGCGACAGGGATTCAAGAAAAAGTTATGAAACGTCGGGTAAAATTTAACAAACTGTCATAACTTCAATTTTGTAAACAATTTTTTTACCATCCTCTCTCTATGTGAAAACGAATACTTGTCTGAACAGTGAAATTCGCATTTCTTACACGGAGGGAAAAGAATGTTAAATTTCATTATTTAGTGAGTTACAGTTTACTATACATTTTAACCCACAAGTAATCAACTATAGTTCTGACAGATTTGGACTATTGTTTTTTTTTTTTTCAGACAGATTATTTTCATGGTATAAAATTGATTACTACTATTTTAATTTGTTTATTAACCTTTCAGGTAATAAGGCACATATGAGGCCAGATAATAAAAATTATATTTTTATTTTTATTATATTTTTATTTTATTTTATTTTTATCTAAATGAGCTTAAGCAATATAAAAATAACAGTTTGAGTTAAATTGACGCTTTCAAAAAGGTAAAAATGTTTCAACAATTTTTTTTTTACATTTTTGACGTTTTTTTATGTCAAATAAGACTTTCTATATGAAAAACAACTTTCTATCAAAGCTTATTATGATGTGTGCATGAAGAGATTAACTTAATTTGAAATTCGAGAGTTTTCATAACGTAAATGATGAATTTGGTAATTTGTTTTTCTGAGTGTAAAACTGGCATTTTACAACCGACAGGGATTTGCCATAGTTTGTCTCGAAATTGAATCATACTCTAATTGGATACCATGATTTCTGTCTCCGAACTAATTGAAGTGTTAAGCGATACTCTGAGCATCCAATATAAATTGAATTCGTTATGAATTGGTACACTTGACTGCAAGAAATTAATGTAATGGTTCTTGTACCAACAAAATTATGTTAACAAAACTTTAGCAGCATGAAATTAATTAGGCTAACATGAAAAGTGCAAAATTTGTTCGTTGCTAACGAACCGCAGATCCCTGTGCGTCTCGATACCTCGATATCGATCACTGTGTCATGCGCCAATTCAAAAGTTTACCACTATTCTATCCACATTATTGAACGCTAGTTTATAAGTTTCGAAAAAGTATTGGTCTTGGCTGAAATATCAAACGATATGATTTCAATTAATAGGGAAAATTTTGCTAGTTTGCCAGGGCTCATTAAAGATCCACCAATTTAAGTACGTTCAAGTTGCTAAAGTTATATCGAATTGGTGGAAAGAAAAATTTTCAATTTTGTTCATATTTATTTTTTGGTTTTTAAAAACTGACAGATTTGAACAAACAGAAACAGTTGAAATTTCATTGTCAATTTGTTTTGTTTTTCGTTTCAATGAATCCGTTTGTATTTTTTTTTTTTTATTTTCATCATCGAATGAATTTTATTTTTACCTCAATAAAATGAAGATTAATGCTTTAGAAAAACGTGATCCAATTATTTTTGATTGGAATCACCGCCCACCGATTTTCGTAGGTGGTGCCAGTCATAATGATTTTCGATTATAACCTGCAAAATCATTCTAATTTCTGCCAGTTCGAGTTCAAAAGAACCTCTTAGATCTTCATTCTCTGTACCATTACCGCTTTAGAGACTTCATTGATTCAGCTTGATTGCTGCAACTTTATTTTTATCTCCAACTCATTTTAATTTATCTGATACCTCCAGAATTTTATTTTTTTCCCTCTCTTGACCGAGACTATGATATCTTATTTCCAGTTCTACGTTTTGTCTTTTCTTATACAGTATCTCAGCTGACATCAAGTCAATATGTCCTCCAAATTAAATAATTCCATCTGCCATTTAACTGTCAATTAAAAGATCAGAAAGTTCAAAAAATAATATTCCCTATACACACACTATCTGACAAAATCCAATTTTGCATTGATCAAAGGATCATCATTTTTTTTTGTTAATTTTCCTTTCGAAAAAATTTCACTTTCAAAAATCGTTACGCAAACGTGAACACACGCTGTTTTTCTAACACAGAAAACTCACGAAATTTGCAATGCAAAAAAAAATAATGCTGGAATTTACAGTCTGTTTTCTTCTTGTTGTTTCCATACGTTCCAAAGTTCCTCCCTCGAAGCATTTACTTCGATGCTCATAATATGTTCATTCGTCATAAAAAAGTCTGCGTTTTGCTAAAAACATTGAAGAGTCTTCATTATAACCGTTTATTCTATAATTTTCACTATTTTTCAACATTTTACACGTTATTGGACGATAAAAAAGTTTACGGGCATTTTATCTTGCATCTCGCTGTACCATATACATTGTGATTTTGTGAGTTCTTTCACATGTGCCTCGCTATATTTTGCTTATATTGTTTTATTTTTTATAACGTTTTAAAAAGTTTATATTAAATTTTTTTAAATTTAAAATATATTTGAAATTCTTTGTTTGGTTTTTTTCTTTTTTCATTCTACAAATATTTTTATCTTTGGATAAAAAACAGGTTTTTCATAGTTGGTGATTTTATTGATAGTACAAATTGATATTTTCTTCCACTTTGGAACGCATCAGACGTGAACGTGACCAAAAGTTTAATAAAGTAGCGCATCATTAGTAAGACTTCATCTAGTTACGGATTATTCCGTGACATACTCGGCCTTCGCAAAATTATTTTTTTCGCTCAATAGGGTGTTGTTTGTCTTAAATTATTTGTCTGCTTTTTGTCTCGAGATAATAACCGAAAAAAAGACAAAGTAATATAAAATGATTGTGCAAAGGATTTGGGAGTAATTGAACAAGAAATCTTATCAGATCGCTGTCGAAATTGCAAAAATGCTTTTTTCCAGAATGGGCCCCGCTGCATTAGGACGTGCAAATTAATCGCTGAACTCTCGAAAAAAATGTGCGATAAGAAAAAAGTATTTTTGTGATAACAAACGTATCCGTTAATCTGGCAGCATTATTTTCTCTCCAAGTCAGTTGAAATTTATTTTCCTAGAAAAAAAAAAAAAAAAAAATTGTAAAAAGTCATTATTTTACACAGTTCAATGGCGTAGATTTTTTAATTGAATAAAAAGGATCGAAGGCAGGTGAGAATTTGGATTCCAAAAACTAAAATAGAATGATGACGATAAAACGTTTAATCAACAATAAAGTCAAAGTTGAAAATGTTCATTCGAAATGTTTGAAACAATCTTGTAATAAAACTAGAACAATCTTGAAAATTTGATGAATCTGGATTGGACCAGGCTTATTGATTTTTCAAATTCCGAATAATTGACTGCAATTGTGAACATATGACTATTTGTTTCATTGACCGCGACCAACATGAAATGGTTATCGGAAATTACGTATATCGCGTGCAGATTATATGCTACGTCTATTAGCTTCACCTAAAATAACCGCATGAAAATAAATATACCAAATAGACATTCGTACAGACCTAACTGATCAACTCACGGTTGACAATTCACGGCTACAGCGCTCAGCTTCGGTCGAGCAATCGAGATCGACTTTTTTTTTTTTTTACTAAAGTTGCCAGTTGAATCGTGGTGCAAATATTGACTTTCGTCTCATTGATTAGAGAGCGTTATGCACGATCGGATGAAAATTACATTGACCGAATGACGAATTGCATTAGCCATTATTTGCGTTACAACTTACGATTCAGCGAAGACGAGGTTTTGGAAGGTTCTTTCAGAAATAATATCGAGATTCAAATCTCATCATTCATCACATTCTCGAGAGTCGCAATTGCATCCGTACCAATCCTATCTCGCCCTATCGAGTTACACTCGCTTAAATAAAAAATAAGAATTATTTACTTATTTGAAAGGCGTTTCAAATGCTTGCTGGCAGAAAATTCTAATTTAACGTGAATTTATATTTCTATTAAATATTAACTTGTTAAATATTTAATTTCAATTTTAATTGAAATGATCCAATCAATATTTTATGATAAATACTATTCATTATTAATCAGTTTAAAGGAAATACAAAACTTTATCTTCTAATTAATTGATGAGCATGTATTTGCGAGGTTTATGGTTGTTAATTTTCATTAAAAAACTGAATCGAGAGTTTAAATTCCCTAACAATATATAAAAATTGCAGGTCTTTCGTCTGTTTCCTGTTCAATGGTACAACTGGAATCGTAGAATTATCTAGCAACTGCATAATACCGAGGCTTTCGAATGCTCGAGGGAGACGCTGTGGAAACAGTGGACCCTTCATTCGTGTCTCAATTTTCCAAGACGTTGAACAATATATTAGGTAGAAGCCTTCGAAATGGTAAGTCCTCAAAATTCGTTATACAAGAAATCAGTGAGGAGAACTCGAAGACAAATATTTGCATTAATGATTATTTCTTTATTTGATTCTAACTATTTAGAATTCACTTTATGCACATTCACTATTTTTCAAATATCCGTTTTTTTATACTACAAAATTATTTGTTTGTATGTCAATTTTGTACTTAGTCAACATTTTCTAAAACTCAATATTTTATTTTATTTTATTTTATTTTATTATTATTATTTTTGTTTTTCATAAATTTGAAATGAATGTTATATAATAGAAACAATGTATAAAATATATGATCCATATTTCTTTGATATTCCACAATATATTCTCAATTTTCTCATATTTATGTTTTACGTGTGAAGAATATATGATTATTTTTTTTAGGGTTACTGATGAATAAAACGGTCGTCCAATAATTGTGAAGGAAGATAATTTTAACAGAGGATTTCGTATTTTCCACTTAAATTGGTTAATCTTGTCAGAGGAATAAACAACGGTTCTTGCAAAATGTAGACCATGTAACTTGCGTTTAAGACCACACTCGACAACAGCAGAGCTTGGATGATTAATTCGCCTTCTGCAAACTCCCACGCGAGTTCAGCTATGATTCGTTCAATTTCTTTGAGTCCTTCCTAAATTACGACCAATATCTCTTCAAAACTATTACTCAACTCAACTATTTTCTACTAATATAAGAAGATTAGTAGCGATGGAAGGGACAGTTGAATTTACCGATCGATACGTCACTACAGATGCTGTGAGAACAGTTTCACCATCTTTTTCTCGTTCGGAAAAGGATCGGAAGCATCCTTTCACCATTTCATTTGTAAATTTATGTGTCAGATATTGAAACAACGCCAAAATGAATCTAAACTATCTTGAATTATTTTTTCAGTTAGAAGAAAATAGAGGGCGACATAATTTTTTTCGGAGTATCAAATATAAAGTTTTACTCGTAAGTCGTAATGAAAATTCAAAGCAAACTTATAAAAGCTCTGATGGATGGCAATTCGATAACAAGCTGATTGACTTTTAAATAAGTAATGAACTGAGGGCATCTTTCTCAAACCGTAAACGAAGCTCATCCAATAATTAAAAGTTTCCTTTAACTTTTTACATCCATTACTAACGAGCGATATTTATTAGTAACGATAATGATTTAAATAAACAAATCGTTTCGTTCAAAATGTAGATTATTTGAATTACGTAGAAAGTACAATCCAATAATAATAATATGAAAAACAAAGATTAACTCGACAAGCTTTGAAGAATACCTCATCAGTTGAGAAGAATGACGAGTTTTGTTATAACAAGTGGAAAAGAAAAGAAAAAGAAAAAAACCATTTGGACTGACCTGTAGAGCATTCTCTCTTGCCTATCAGCTTCCCTGTAGATCTTATAGTACATGGCAATCATGATGATACCGGGGACCCAAAAGCTGACACTGGAACTGATGACAGCGTATGGTTTGTTGACATGGAACATGCACGTGTCCGGATAATTTTGTCGAAACTCAAGGTGTTCCCTGGTGGTGTACCAGCCAGCAAAGATAGGCAGGAAGCTCATGACGGTTGGGGAACACCAGACGATGCTGAGCATGGTGGCCAGCCTTAGATTGGTCATGATGAGGGGATAATCCAGAGGTTGGACGATCGCGTAGTACCTGTCGACGCTGATGCAGCACAGATGCAGGATGGATACCGTGCTGAAGAAGACGTCCAAGGAGTTCCAGACGTCGCACATGAAGTAACCGAAGAGCCACCTGCCCGAGAGTTCGACCGAGGCGTTGAAGGTCATCGCGAAGATGGCAACGAGCATGTCCGCGAGCGCAAGCGACACGACAAAGTAGTTAGTGATGACTCGCAGCTTGCGGTGTCGCATCACCGACACTATCACCAAGAGGTTACCTAACAACGCACACAGAATGATGAAACCCATGACCGTGGCCTTGATGAGCAACAGGAGCACATGCTCCACGTGCTGCCAGTTGTGCTGCCACCGCTGATCCGTGGCGTTCTGTCCCGTGTCGTTGAGCAGGTCTAAGGGAGTGCTGCTTTCGTTGCTTTCGAAACCGAGGCTCGCGTTGCCTGACATGTTGTGTGGCCAGGATTCTCACCAAGGCATCATTTGACTCGGCTGACCTCGCGTTCTCAAGCATCGGGAGAAGCTCACTTGCGTTCGGATCCATCGACGAATCCTTTGAATCCCATCATTGAACACCCAAGCCCAACTCGACGAGCACTCTAGGTCTGCTTTCAGCTGGTCTCAGTTCGGTGTCACTCGGGCAGCAAAGCAGCGGACGAAATCAATATGGATTTCAGATTAGCTCATACCTGCAATCGCAATAGGCTTTACTTTAATACTCATCGGATGAGTAGATTCATTCATATTTTTAACTCAAACGCAAATTCCAGTTTCAATTCATCATTCTACTTGTATTGTTAATCATGTTCCTTCCGATTTAATTTTGCTTCTTTTCATTAATCAGTTTTCAAAAGGTCGATTTTCAACTTCTGTCTTGTACAGCATTCTTCAGATCAAAATTTCATCGAGGTCTCACGTCCAGACGACACACGTCATGATTTGCATCACTGGTTGATTAGATAAATGATACCGATTTTAAAAAAAGCTTCAAGTCATACAATTTTGATACGAATTCCATAAATCTGTTTTATCGAGACAAAACAAATTGATGGCTCCCCATGTCAATGAACTAGTTGGAACGATGTTTTCACAAATACTCAGCACACACTGCGGTGCAGAGGAGAGTCGTTATTTATCCCCAATATTCAATCATATTTTTAGTACTATAGCTGTACTATAGGCTGAAGACCTGAAAGCCTAATCTTTAAATGATTGATGTTTACAATTTGACTTCATAATACATGAAGGTATTTCGATACAATTTTTTTTTCAACCAGCGAAATATCTATTAAAATTGATTGAAGCTTTCATTATTCATTACTGAAATCAACGGGTCGATTTTGTTTCAACATTGATTCATTTATTTTTCGCCTCTACCGAACGTAAAAATGTTCATATACTTTTTTTAGACCTTTGCTTGTATTTATTCATATTTGTATCAATCGAAGAGCAACTGCAAACATTATTCAAACCATAGACGACTAAAACTAGAATCAGATGGAATTATGAAGTCACGTTCGCCCAGGGGATTACACGAATTTGACGATCCCATCGGCTGGATATTTCGGGACAAAAATATATCCACCGGTCGGGTGAAACAAAAAATCGAAAACGAAAAAGCTGATATCGATCTGTTTGATGAGAGCAACAGAAATTACTCCGTTCATCAATTTTTGATAATGCTTCAGTTTTTATTTCATCCACGCAAATCGATTTTGAATTCAGATGAGAAACAGTCATTCGCTCGCAAATAATCAGCATGTTTTTTAATGCGCTCAATTCAAATTCAGAAATGGCACGAACCCGCCGATATTTGAACGATGTAAATTTATGCCGTTTTTCCTAATTCCTGATTTTAAATTTCACTTTGAGAATTCGATGAATACATGCGATCTATTATGTCATTCCAAGACCTAATACTGTTTTACAAACCAAAAAATTGTACATATCTTGAATCAATATTTTTTTACTTATTTTTCTCTACCTTTACTAAAAAAAAAAAATAATAAATAATACATCTACGCTTTGGAAGATTTATTTACAAAATGTCGTGCAAGTTGATATAACGTTAGTTCTATAGAAATTTAATTCAACCTTTAAAATCACCTGAACTGAAAAAGTACAACGTATATGTTATTAAATTTAGAAGAAAAAAAAGAAAAAAAAAGGGGGAATAATTTAAGAGTGACTTTTGAATCGTCGGTGCAAAAACGGTATTTCACCTAAAAAGTGAAATTTATACCTAACCCCTCGCTTGACATTCGCCTATTTATCCGCACATAATGATAAAAAATTATTGTGAAAAACAAGCATGTATTCGAGTTGTCGCGTTTATTTTTGTTTATGCGCTGTTTATATCTATACTTGGCAGCAAAAATTTCGGGGAACATTGATTGCATTGGAGAAGCAAAGCGAATGAATAATCCAATTGGAATCGAATTGAATGAATCGGGCGCGGCATAAATTTTGCTCGAGAGGAATGTTTAGGGATAAACGGCTTTATATTTGCGTTGATATGCATTTGTGACGATTTTTTACGAGCCGGCTGGCATTACAATTTATCTGTATGAATGAAGAGAAGCGGCTGAATATTCACCGCTGCGGAGTGGAAGGACCGTGGCATGCATGTGCATAACGCATCCCGCGCTATTAGAAATTTACTAGCCTGTCAGATTGTTTTTCACCCTGCCTCGTATATTTGCGTTTTTAATCTCAGTCTCGTGCTTTTTGGCGTTTTATATTTCTTCCTCTTAGTTTTGATTAGTTCGAACCTCACGCGCTGGTTATAATATAATAATTTTGAAATTCAGTTTCAGAATGTTTGAATAAAAATGTAGGATTAAAAGTTTGCGGTCATTTATAACATAACTTTTATGAATTTCACGTTGTTTATAACTTTCGAGAAATACCAAATGAACAGCGCCAAAAAAGTTGTAACAATTTTCATTTTCAACATCGCAAATTCATCACAACTTTTTGACGTTACGAAGAAGGAACTGAAATATCCATTTTGTATTAAACTTAATACACGTATTTCACACTCTGGGTTTTCATAATACTCCCAGCTCAGAGACTGAGAGAGTAAAATGTATGGATCACTGATTCTGTTTCGCCATCAATTTAAAGCTAAATCGCGTTTCTATTTTTATGATCTGCGACACCTGCTAACTATACATATATATATGAATAAGTCCACGGCTGATATTTGTGCATGGTTTTGAATCTTGTCATATTTCATTTAAAATGTGAATGAATGTTTAAAAAATTAAATCCAATCAGAAAGGCAATAGAGACATTTTCATTTTTATTATCTTAAAATAAATTAAAATAATGGGCAGCTACATTTTTTTTAATTGATTGTTTGTTTGGTGCAGCTCGTCAATTTTAAGTGCTGTAATTAATTAAGCGTTCATCGATTTTATTTATAACGACGAGATTTAACAAAATTATACAACCGGAAATCATATAAAATCGATAAGTTGATTATACAAGTGATGTTTTATTTTTCTTCGCTCAATGACTTTTTAGTGATCGTTTAAAGCCAGCTCAATAAAAGGAGCACATTTTTACACTGTTCAACGTTAAATTTTACATACGATTTGATGCTCTCAAATGTGATCGCGTTTCGTCAATCTCCTGTTGGAATACGTTTTATCAGAAAGTAAGTTTGTTTTATATGCCATCACGTCCGTTGACAGTAATCGGGATTGAGCTACTCGCGATATTAAGTTATTTTATTTGAGGCAACTCGCAAAGAATCTGATCCAGTTAATTAATGATTTCTCACGATATTGTGTGTGTTCTTTTTATGAAACCGCATCGATTGCACTTTAAAATAATATCGTGGGGGAAAAAAACAATCCTGCAATATTGCAAAATATTTGCGGAATTTGCTAGCGATCGATAAAATATTAATAAGAAAAGTCTACTGGAATGATAAACACTCAAACAGGCTCGCTTCCTCGTGCGCGCTAAATAGTCTTCGCGTGACTCAAAAGCTTGGACATCGGATCTGATAATGGTGAATTCGGATAAATGATCGATCGCGAATTGAAAATTGGAAATATGATTTGCTGATCAATACCAGTGATATTTTTGTTCAATCACTACAATTATTGAAGCAGATGAAATGATAATTCGGAAATTTCTTGAAAATTCGTTTGAGTGACGGTGCATTGTCGAGTTGCAAAGTGGATTGCCACGCTGAAACGTCAAGAAGCTTTTCCTCAGGCTGAATGTGTCACGAAGTGTGTATGAGACTTTTCCAATCGCTCAAGAATCAATGTCTTTCAAAAACTTAAAATGGAGTCGAGATTAACAGATGACCTCGTCAAAAGATATTGTCGCATTTTCAAAAAAGTGTGGGCTATTTGTTGGCAACAGAATTGTCAGTAAATTTTTGCACTCTATTTTATTATTCGATTTTGTCTTTTGAATTGAAGGAGCAGAAACAAATGTTGAAAACGATCTAATCAACCAGTTGATAAGAGTAGAATTTTTATAAGACGCGAAATCGAAAGATTTGGCTGTCGGAATGTTGTTAGCTTACTTTCATACGAATGTGTTTTGTCGATGGACCATTGCCGCCGGGCCATCTTATCCATTGTCAAGCGAGGCACGTTTCACATTTTATAAAGTCATGTCACTGGCGGCAAATTGAAACGAACCGTCCGGCAAGATGAATTCGTGAGAAAGGGGATGTTTTCAAGTCGAGCCGATCGGGAAAGTTTGAGCGAATCGCGATAACGCGAGCGCGGCTTTCGAGTTAGAAGCTCCGGTCATAATTACACGTTCTTACCGGCAAGCGAGACCGGAGTGAACTGTGCGCGGTCGTGCTAGCTTTCCTACTTTCCTGTGCTTTTCACCCTCCACCGTGTTATGCCACCCTCTTGCGTTGCCCACGAGCGTCTACCTGCCACCAAAAACTATCCAAAGATCCATACCCAAAAAACACAAGAATTCTGTTTACACATCAATTATACCAATTATACGATTTCTCCGACACCACTCACCACATGATGACAAATCAGCTAAATTGTCCCAATTTCACGGTCATTTTTATTCAAACTTTATACTTATTCCCCTCAAAATATACATTCACAATAAAAGTAATTAATCAAAATATCATTTTGTAATTAAAATTAGTCAAACAAATTGATTGTTTAGTAGCGACGAAGCTTCATTTTGTTACATTATTTGATTCAATGAGTATTGATTGATCATATATTAAATCGCAAAATGACGAAATTTTTATGAACGTAAAAAACAATAATAACAGACTGTTTGCGAATAACATTAAAAGCTGAAATTGTTATTTATGCAATTGAACACGCTTGATAGGAGAGCTACAGATAGGTTCGTTCGCGAATACAAACATCAAGCTTTACATCCGCGTACTATTTCACTACATTAATAGGTTAGTAAATATTATCATATTATGTACAAATATTCTATACGGACCACCTATCAGACAGCTTATTATTAGCTGTTATTTTTTTACAGTTTAATTATTCAAATTTTATTTTTAAATACACATCATTTCACCTCATATTGAATTAACTCATTTTCATGGAAAACAATAATTATATTTACAAAATTGTTAATTATCGATCAAAATTTGTTCCATAAATTTTAATGAAATTCATTTTAAAAAATGTATTCATTTGTCTGGGGCTTTTTTTCAAATTTAAAAACATTCGATCAATGTTGCTTCGCATTGTTTTATTATTGCTTTTTTTCACTTTCTTTGCAAAAATATGTTTTGACAGTCGAACAAATTACTGTTTTGCATACGCCTGTACTGCCTCTAAACTTGTAAATACGTTTTATAAAAATATGTTAAATTTATTCAGTTATTTCATGTTACAATTTTGATTGCAAGTTCAATATTTTTGATTTTATATTTATCTGAATATGTAAGACGTGTAATAATAAGATCAATTGTTTTTGCAATTGATATTTCATTTACATGCCCTTGAATTGCAAATTGAAATATGAATTATACTGAAATTCGATTAGCCGTTGACTTACCTTTTGAAAATGTAATATCAAACGTATCGATATGATGAATAAGATTGTCAAAGACCAGGCACACAAAATCAATTGACAGGTTTTTCATTAAATTCCGTTCTCTAGCCAAATGTGTAATAGCGCATACGAATGGAGAAAGTTGGAAGGTTTATGATATGTAATTCATTTAAACTGGTATATTACATTTTTTTTCCAGTCGACGGTTTTCAAATGATTTCAGTTCACACATGTCAAATTAAAAGTTCGCGCGTGTATTATTCTTTTACAAAGCTGTTTATTTCAACTCTCTGATTCTTTTACGTACTTTTAATTTTTCTAATTTAGTATATCAAAAAGTTTCGCAATTAAAGTTTACATTCACATTTTGATACTTGTTTTTGTTTTTCATTCATCATACATTTTTTAAAACTTTTATCTCTTCACATAATAAATAAAAGGTTTATACGATGTTTCATACAAAACTGCAAACATTTTTCAATCGGAAATTAAATCTTCTTAAAAATGGGGTTTGATTTTAAAAATCTCGGCTCTCTAAAGGAAGAAAGACAAGTTTCAAAGGAAGCAGTTCCTTGTTGCAGGATTGTATTCAATGTTTTATATTTCGAGTGCAAATATTGCAAATCCCACGCGAAATTGTTTGGTGAAATTCATGAAAACTTCCAGGAAAATTAATTTAAAGTTTATCATCTAATTTCAGTGATGTGGAAAAAATGATGTGGAAATTATTGATCTGGTCTGTCATGCAATTTCGTTGAACTTTGTCACAGTGTTATTTAATTTATTTTGTCGGCCTTTCGAACAACGGCTTTAATCATGCACAACAACGTTAACTGCGTATTGATGACGTTACAGTTTACATCAAACAAGTATCTACGAATCTTCTATCTGCTGTGAACGCTAAAACATTTGTTTAATCCTGATGAATATGAATTGTGTATTTATAAGTTGAGCACTTCCATCACGAAATTCTATGAACGAAATGTACGTTGGTTGCACGCTACAAAAATTATAACGTTAACAACTCGTGTGTACACGTTAATGGAAATTATTCAATGTGAAGCATTCTTAGCTCGGGTTTAAATTTCTAAATGATATCAGAATTGGAGATTCGTGAAATAAGAGAAATTGAAATCGATTTTTCGCATTCAATTTTGAATTCAATTTCATACACTGCTTTTACTCTTGAATAACCAAATTTTCATAAAAGCATCATATTATATTTTGAACGTTAAAAAGGCTTCATCAACAACAAATTGAAATTACGTCCCTTAGGAACAGCTTAAATTATGACGAAGATAGACGGAAAATTGATTTTCAACTTAAAGTTAATCAGATATGTAAAAAAATTTCAACCAGTAGCTTGTTATGCAACACTTTAATATTTAATTAACATAATTACTTGATCTATAAGTAGCAATCACCTCTGCATACTTATCCACTACAGATAAGGTGACCTGATGAAGGTAACTCGAGAAAAAAAATCAATAATTGAACTTGCATTACAAATTCAAAAATTCAATATCAACTTGGGGTAATTTATCAAGTAGTTTTGGTATCAACTTGAGATATTAATTTTTCATTCAAATAAACGAATATGACATTTTTGTTTAATGGAACAGAACTTGGATTTGTAATTTGTATGCATTTCAATTTGTCTGTCACGATATTTACAATCGCAAAAAATTTGCTCAAGGTAAAGAACGCTTTTAAAAAAAGATACATTTTAAGTAATTGATTAAAGATTTTGTTCATATTTTTATTTCTTTAAACATCTTCTGAGTTAGTTATAAAGGGTTGAACAGCGGCGCCATCTTTCTTGCCAAGAAAGAAATTGTTGGCAACATTTAAAAAATCAGATCAGCAACTTTAAAAAGTGCGCAAAATTTAAACCAATATGACAATTTTTTTGTTATCATAAGAAAAACAAGATCATAAATGACACAAGTACATATGCGCGAATAATAAATTAAAAATCATTTACAAGAACAACTTTTAATGTTCTCGTTATCGTTTGTTTTTTTTTTTATTCAGTTTTAAAAAATTTAATTGCTCAAAAAAGTGGTTGAAAATTCAGCAACAAATGTGTTAAGTTTTTGTGCGAAGTTAATTAGTAGTTGTTGTAATTTAAACCTCTCAATTATTCTATTGACGGTGACCCTGAGTTGATGCCCAAGTGAAAGTATCTCGGAGTAAAGTAACAAGATAACAAGCGACTCGAGGTTTCAACAGTCTTGCTGTAGAATTCACCAAATTCAAACGTGCCGATTGCCGCTAATCAATGATGAAGTTGTACTCGGTTTCCGATGGGCCACCATCCTTGGCGTGCCAACAAACTTTGAAAGCTCTTAATATTGATTATGAATTAATTAACGTTGACTTTGGTAAAGGAGAACATATGACTGAAGATTATGCAAAGGTATAAACTTATCTTAATTTCGTCTCTTTAATTATGGTCAATCAGTCATACTACTTTCATTCTATTTTATTTACTTCTTCTTTCAGTTGAATCCGCAAAAGGAAATCCCCGTATTGATCGACGATGATTTGGTAATGGGAGAGAGGTAACTTAAAAAAAATTCTTTCTATTTTTATTCAATTGAATGCCAGTTTTCTTATTTTTATGTTTGTTTCAGCAATGCGATTATACAATATCTCTGTGACAAATATGACACCGAAGGAAAACTGTACCCGAAAGATCCAAAAGCTCGAGCCATTGTGAATCACAGACTTTGCTTCAATTTGGCAATGTACTATCGCAACATCTCAGAATATGTCGTAAGTTGTTGTGTTAATTTCAGTCCGATCAAAAATAGTCGCCATAATTTGTCTCGGTGGATTTGTTAGCTTATTAGTTAAGATAAATTGTTTAATTTTAGATGGCCCCGATATTTTTTGACTACCAAAGAACTCCTCTAGGACTGAAAAAACTCGAGATGGGTCTAGACTGCTTCGAGACTTATTTAAAAAAAGGAAACACGATCTACAGTGCTGGAGGTGACTGAGATTTATAGCAACCAATGAAAAACGTGCACAATAGAAATTCATACATAATTTATCCATTACACCTGTGTCGAATTAATTTATGCGAGCATACATTATTTTTATTCAATTATTCGTCGCGGTAAATTAATTTCAAAAATGTCGTTCATATCGGCTGCATTTTATTATCTGATGGGCGTGGATTTGTTTTATCATATCAAATTCACTTGCTCGAAGTAAAACACACAATGTGTGGAAAATTTTGGAAAAAAGAATTGTTTAAAATTATATTTCTGAACGTTGAGATGAACATTTGTTTGATTTGCAATGAATTGACAATCGCAGATTTCCCTCTTGTGACAGCAACAATGTGTCTGGAAGCGATTGATTTCGATCTGTCAAAATGGCCTCAGGTGTTGAAATGGTATGAGAACTTCAAATCTAAACATCCAGAGTTGTGGGAAATCGCAGATGCTGGAATGAAAGAGATCAGATACTTTGCTGACAATCCACCTGATTTGACTCACATGACACACCCAATACATCCAATCAGAAAAATGTGCCGTTAAATCTTATTCACATTTGATTTAAAACATTATATTAAATTATTCGCTATCATTTAAAATAGCTTGAAGAAGAAATTAATTTTGCATTTTTTTTAAACCAGTTTTATATGATGGAACGCTGGTTATTTCGTTACACTCTTATTCTTTTTTGCACTGCATGTTCGTGATAATAATAGAATTTAATCAATCGGCATTTAAAATAGCGAGACGAATAAGTAATGAAGTTTATGCATATTCGACTGCAACACAATGACCAAATTATGTGTCCGAGACAAGTTCAAGTTCACTAAATTAGTCAGACTCAAGATACCGTGACCTCTTATTGTATTATTATCACCTAATAATAAACAAACCAACGTCTACGATTGATTATAATTTGTATTTATTATATTTTTCTTTTTGTAGAATAGAGTTTTCAAGTTTCTTATATTTTAATTACAAAACTCAACTCCTCCCGCAAACCTGACAAATGTAACACGCAACGAGTAAAAACTGTTTAACAATGAGATAAAATATCTTTATTACATCATAACTGTTGTTATGTAGACAAACGATATGTGGATACAATGTCTTAACATGTTTTCGTATTCGGTATCATCTGAAAAAACGATAAGAAAATTGAATGAACACATTTGAGAGAAAAATTATCAAGTGAAAAATGATACACTTGTCTTGATACTTTTGTAAAATTGAAAAAAGTTTGAGAGTATTTTAGATTTCATATATAGATATATATATCGTAATAAAATTATCAAAAGCAAAAGTCAGTCTTTTGAATTGAAATCTATGCGCAGAATTCAAAGTAGAGGATAAATAAAGTAAAATGAAATTGAATTAAAAAAGGAAGTTTTATCATCAAAATTGTATATACAGAGAGTAATTGTAAATGTAAGAACAAATGTTGAGATTCTTAAAATCGAACAGTTCCACATCACATGGGAATAATAAAGCGTCCGGTTTAGTATTCCACCTGCAGGACTTTCATTTTAAGTAGGCAATACTTGTAGTAGTCACGATTGGAAACCGGTCACCGAACTCTCCCCGAAGGCGAGCGCAAATGCGACTTTATATACCCGGTGCGGTAATCAATCACGTCGCGCGTTGAGCCAGTGGACATGCCGTGCCTGTGTCGCCTACTCCATCTAAAATATTAATTTTCATCAGTTATTGTTCGTCAATAAGAACAACAAATTTCTTAACTACAGTAGAGCCAAAAAATGTCATAAAAGAAAAAAAACATTTGGAATTTCTGATCTTGACTCTTACTCATACTTTCACATACAAACATGAAAATACATATTCGTCAACATTCATTTCATTATTTTAAAAAATAAAACGTCATTTTAATTATTCATACAATTAAAGTAAATAAAAATCAAGTTCTTTTCGCTATTAAAACTTTTTTTTTGTTTAAAAAAAGCAATTGTTAACAATTTTAAAATAACTTTGTACAACAATTTTTTTTGTATTAACAATTGATTTAATGTTCACAAGGCAGATTCACTTTTATATAAAACAAAGTATACATCAATGTCAGTGCAAAAATAGTAACAATTTTTCTCTATCAATTTTGAGTATGGTTATTTTGTCAGAAGCAGCTACAGTTTTGAGAGAAAAATTTTTACTTCATATCAAATTATGACAAGATGCTGCATTCCATATGCAATGGGAGACGTAACTTTGTATAACATTTCTCTTTGAATTCAAAAATCGAAAAATATTTATTGGATAATACAATTACAATTGTAAACATTCATAATTGTGACAAAGATATATAAATTTGACAAAAAAACATACATTACAATTTTGGATGGGGGACCAAATCTAAACAAACTTCCACAAAAGTCTACTATTCGGATGATCAATTTTCATATATAAATCAAATATCCAACTAAACTGGGAAAACTAAATGTGATATACAATTATTATGTACATACAAAAAGTGAAGATTTTAACATTTCTTCTTCAATATTTTGTGTTTCAACTTTATTCTCTAATTTGGCAATTGTTTGAAAAATAATCATTTTCATTCAAAATTACAAAAGAAATGTGTACAAAAATGATAAATGTCAAAATCTTCGAAACTTGCGGCAACAAAATGTTCAAACTTTTTCGTTATAATTCGACAGCTATCTATAAACTCTTTGGTTTACATTATAAAATGCAGGGTTTATATAACACATAACACATCGTCTAATCTAAAATAAATTTACCTAAGTAATGTTCTATAGTTGGGCTTTGAAAACGTGAAAATTGAAAAATTGTATGCTGCAATGTACAAAGGTTGTACCAAAAGGATAATCGTACCCATTCAAAACTACTGAAACAGACTGAACCTTGAAAAATATTTCATCTTTGTTTATATAACAAAAGTTGGAATTTGTTGTTTTTCTCAAAGGAGTATAATGTCTCATCATCGTACAAGATTTGTTGATCAAACATGAATCTGTTCAGTCAGAGGATCGCCAGTTTATATAAACGCTGTAAAATCGTATAATTTTTTACCTTGCTTAGACCGACTGACGGCGTTCGGGCGATGGTTGTTAGTCGAGATGGTGGAGTTGGAGTTTGGGACACGGCGAGGATTATTGTCTTGGGATGATGATGATTCGGGATTGGTCGCGTTATGACGGTGGTTCAGATTCGAGTTGGCGTTGGTGGTTGTGGTCGTATTAGTTGAGGTATTATTCTGGTTGGAACTGGAAGTTGGAAGAAGGGTCTGTCCGTCACCGTGGGCCGCGGTGACCCCGTAGTTTCGCCGAAAATGTCGATGCTGGAACGAATGTCTTCGTCTGACATCCCTGCCACCAAACCCTCGGCGTACTTTCAAGTTACTGCATCAACCCCATTTATGTTCAATATACTCCTGCTATTCTTAATTTGTTTGTTTTTTGTTTATTTTTTTTTTTGTTTCGCGATGTGCAAATTTTTTCTTCCAATCTTTGGTCTGATAAAAAGCTTGAATTTGAGTGCCTTAATGACTTGACTTTCCCAGTTGAAACTGGGTTTTTATACTCCTCCTATCAGAATGCTTGTACTATTGACAGGAAAAGGATAACCATGCGAATTTTCAAGTAAGACAAGTCATCTTTCCATCGAAGCCAAAACATGCAAGACTAGTCAAAGACACAGTGCGGAGACATTTGTTTATCGAAGCACAGATCATGCGCTTGTCTGAGTACCGACTTATTGCTCGCTCGATTATACATCTGTGGTCAAACTTTTACTTCTCCCAATTTGATTAAAAACACCCCCAATTTGACGGCAGTTTCATTTTTTACTTGGGGTTTCTTAAGATTGAACTTTCAAATTTAAACAAAAATCAAAATCATAAATAAACTGAATTAATGCAATTGATAACTTTTTTTTTTACATTCAAAGTAAATTTAATTTCAGGATTGTTACTTTTTTTGAATAAATTTTTCACAGTTGTATCATCAGTGCGGTCAGCAAGGTAACAGCAATGCATTTTCTTACCTTGCATTGCGACTCATGATGACTATGTTTCTGTAACAGCATATAATGGTTTCTGATTGTAAGCGAATGATGAATGGTCGAAATCGATTAAACTATAACGATTAGATATACAATACGCAAAGCAGTTGAGATTCAACGATTCTAATCAAATCTATTCGCACGTTATAATTCAAACGAAAATCATCTTGAATTGAAATTCTATTCGAGAAGAAAAAAATGCAAAATAATAAAAGCATCTGAAAAAAAAGAACATCGCGATGACAATTTCTTTTGTAATATAAGTTATATATAAAACACTTTTATGAAATGTTTATACCTTTTATAATTCAACTTTTTCAATTATTAAAAACTTTAAACATTTAAACAATACGCTTTACGAATCGCGCATGATCTTCTTCGTAATTTGATCATATTTTTCAGTGCTTAGCTCAAAGTGCGGTTATTTATCGTGCTTTGATTATGTATGCAGAAGATAATGTACACTTTCGTGCTCTAACTAATCTTCATTTTCTTGCAAACAACTCTAATAAAATAGTAGTAAAGACAAAAGTTTAGAAAAACGTGGTCAGAAAATTTAATCTCACAAAGAATGCATCGTACAACTCGGTAAATAAATATGAATGTGTCTGTGTCTATCATTGCAGAAAAGTTTTGATCGCTTTTGTTAAACGACTAGTGGAAAAAGTTTCTTATCTATTCAATTGAATTAATTTAATTGCATTCAAAGCTTCAAACTTTTGTTTTTCAATAATAGGATGTTATATGATTGCTCTATGTGCGATTGTTTTTCAGATGATATGCCTTGCATCATTCGCGAGGCTGCAAGAAGGCTTTTTCGCTTTCAAATTAATATAAGACAAACAATTAAAATTAAATTAAATTAAAACAACGAAATGAAAATAATGGGTGAAAAATAGGTGATCCGAAAAAAGATTGAACAATCCGATTAGTTGGCCGAAAAAATGTTTTTTTTCTCTCTCTCTCTCGACGTCACCTCAGATTGTGGTCTGATCATTAGAGATTGCCTCATTTGATTATTCAAGTTGCCCGACTTGAAGTGATTTAAACTACTAGGTCGACGCCCGAACGCACGCAAAGTTAACTACTGTTTGCACACGCCAAGAATGAATTATCTAACATAGACTTTGAAGTAATTCATAAGATTGGTTTACTATCATCTTCACTGTCATTACCTGACTTACTGTCCGATACAACATTGATTAAAAAACTTTTAGGCTAAAATGAAAAAAGTGGTTTCTCTTTTTTTTTTCATTTTCAAATTCTTTTCATCGGTATAATAATGTTTTGCTTTTTTTCTGCAGAAATACTAAAAATCGATATCATTAATGATGCTAATGTACGATAAAGTTCGGGCAATATTCGTGTCCAATAATAACACGTGCAAATTGCGTACAACCATTCATTACAAGTTATTATCGATCAACCTCGTATTTTCACTAATGAATAAAATTATTCTTTTATAATTGATCGGAAAATTTGCTAAAAGAATCAGTCTGGTCAATTCGAACAGACAAAACAAATCTTATAAATCCTGGCGGACTTGTTGACAGAAGTTTGGAATTATTAAAAATAGTGGGATTCAAAAAATCAAAATTCAAAAAAAGCAGAAAAAATCGAAAATCCCAAGCTGTTCTATTCCAAGCGGACATTTTCTACGCTAGCAAAAAATTCTACGCGCTGCTTCTATTAGCATTAGTTTATAAAACTGATCAAAGTATCGTTAAACGCATAGTTTTGTGTTCAAAGTATATATTGCATCGTGTATCGAATTCGAAGGGAACCAAAGTTTGATAAAAATAATAATAATAATAATAATTTCGCAATTGAGTGCATGATACTAATAACGCAAGCTTCGTAAATAACTTTTAATGCGTACCGAAGTAGTCGCGAGATATATTCTGGCCAATTATTTGGAAACATTACCAGGAAGAATCCCACTGCTATTATGATTATACCTGCCAGGTTCATTCCATGAAAGTTAGCCCCATACAAAACCACATCCAGTGCTGTAACATATCAATAAACTTTAACGATATGATTCTTTAATTAATAGAAGAGAGTGACCAACATCGAAACACATTTACTTAAAAATTTAAACTATCCAAAATACAATTCTGTGTCCTTCAATTTTAGCTATAGATTAAACATGTTCTAAAATAACATTCAATTAATTTGCTCATAATGTCTCGTAGCATAATTTTCAAATTAGTTATAATTTCGCAACGGTTTCACTATTGGTCACTTTTTCATGACTAATATTGCATGATAACATTTTATGAACATGCAACATGGATATTTTGATGATTCATAGGAATTCATAACGAAAATTGTATTATAAATGACGATTTTTAATAATATACGAAAATCCGGAAGATAAAAATCATGAATTGTATAAATGTACGTATCAAGTTGCAAGTAAAACTTGATTAACAATACTACAAGTTGATGGTTCCTATTTTTAACATCTTGCCAAAGGTCGAAACTCATAGAGCAATTCTTTCATATTTTTGAACCATGCATGCACGGAGAAAACATGTTATAAAAATTACTATAACATATTGTAACCCAGAAGTATCTTACACATCTTGTAAATTATCCTTTAAACTTATTCGATTTTTTATTATAATTACAGTAAAATTTACAACATCATGTAGTAAAAATGATTAAAAAATGATATTTAAATTTGTCAAAAGCTACAAATATATCTAGATTACAATAAGTTATAGTAATTTTATTGATAAGTTTAATAATTGATATAAAAATGTTTTTTCTGCGTGTGGTTCAGAAAAGTTGATTGTGAAATATGATGCCAAATTATTAGGTCACTCGTTTTATTTATTTTGTAAATCGTACCCGCAGAAACTGGAACGGCAGTAATCAATCCTAAAGTGATGAACAGGTTGTATGTAAGAGCGATGCTGAAATTGCCCAGCATATTGGCCGCTGAAACAAAATGGAAAATTGTGAGCTTGAGTTTGAGGGAGAAAATGGTCGTTAATGAATGACCAACCCAAATGAAGAATACTGGCCGACAGTAACGCCGCCCATGGTAATCGTGCCAGATGCACGCTTTCCGCCCCGGAAAAATACAGCGCGAGACAAATCGGCCAGAGCAGTGCCGCATTGCAAATTCCGATTAGGGAGAAGAAGAGCGCCAGTTGGCCGAAGGTAGTTTCCCCAACGACTTTTTTGAAAAGTACCTAGATAATAAGTGGAACGGTTGGAATTTGATCTAAAGTTCTCTGGGACTTTGATTAACGAGGCTATTGTTATACTTTGTAAACTGCGGATCCGGCCCCGGCTGAGGCTGCGAGCACCACTCCGCCGACTGTAGAGCTCCCGGTTATACCATCCATGTAAGCCAAAAGAGCGATTCCCGTGTCACAAAGAATTACTGCTACTATCTGAAACATTTAGTGCACAGGATCAAATTTATTGCACCCAAGTTTTCAACTCGAACATTTTTTTTTTGCAGAGATAAATTGTTTCAAAATGTTGATAACAGCGATAAAAAACTTTTCGTAATAAAAGCGAGTTGTTATTTTCATCGTGAGGGATAGTTTAAAAAATTGACCACTTTTTCTAATCTATGTAAAATTGACCTCTCAAAGCAAGTGAATAAATTTTTGTGTTCAATTTGCTTACCTTGACCCCGACGAATTGCTCGTGCAAAATTACCCAGGACAGTAGATAAGTACAGGCAACATTCGTGGCAAAGAGTGCCATCACATCCGTAGCAAAAAGTATCCTCAGTGAGTGGATGTACATGTAATTCGTGGACACCCAAAGACAGCAGAAGAGGCTCGCTCTAGTAAGGAAACGTCCGCCAGTTAAACCCTTGTCGCGAAATCCCTGAAGGCTCTCGCTGATGATCTCGGCGGTGTTGCTGCATTTTGTTTTAGCAGTTTGAAAGACCATATACAGGGGGAAGTAGAGGACGGCGAAATTCGTGCAGAACCACGTTGTGAAAAAGGGAGCATTGTACGGCCGTATGACCTGCAACAGCGTCGAACATGATTTGCAATTTAAAACGTGCGTCAAAATTGAAATCCGCAATTTGTGTGTTTCATTGGGCCGAGAATTGCATTGAATTTTACGACTTCGTGATAACGTATAATTAAGTTTTTGAAAGAATTTAAATTTATTTTTACGCGAAATGAAATAAGTTTATGATATTTCGAGTTAGTTCTTTTTTTTTTTTCAACATATAAAAATGTTAATCATTACGATATGTTTGATGGATGTTTGATTATCGGTGGTGGACGTGGTGTAGCTGATGATGTGCGGTTCGTAGTAGTACATGTACTTGATGCAGTGAGTTGCTCCGACCCAGCTGGCGGTCACGCAAATCGTAACGCAAATTCCGAAGTAAATCTGCAAATAAAGTAGTCGGGGTTGGTCACGACAAAATGCGACGCGTTCTATGAAAGCCGAGCTTATCCAGCCTTCAGAGTAATTAATACAATTGCAAAACTTTTCAAAAGCCAGACCTCTTTTATTTTCGCATTATTCATTAGTGTAACTCAAAACTCAGTGATAACAATTTTATAACTCATATAATTGTATAGTTGCAAGTCAGAGAAATGGAACGACACATTCATTATGTCGTTTATTATTGTTCAAGTTGAAACTATGAATGTTGCATGACCTTTTTAGCTGAAACTGCACAGCACTTGGAGTAACACGATGAGAGTTTGTTTTGAGCACGTCTAGTTGGAAAGCCAGGGGGTGCGTTGGCTTGACTGGTCGACTGTCTATGACCGTGAGCATACGAGTCTTCCCCGCCATTGCCATTGGTAGCAGTGACTTCTTCCGTGCTTCGGATGCCATTCCCGCTGCCCACTTGAAGTGACTTGCATGATGCCGTCTCGGGACAACCTGTCGGAGTGTTGCAATTGTGATGCTCGCACTCTGCAATTGCAAAACAAGTACAAATTAAAATCCCCCAATCAAATTAAACATAACAAACTTGAATATTGTTACAATTTGCAAAATATTTATTAATGCCAACATTTGTCAATCTGAAGAACGACGTTCTATTTTTTTAGTATAAATAGTTTAGTTGGTATAAAAGTTGCTCTCTGCTCACCACTTTCATGAATAATCTGTGAAGGACTGTTGGAACCTTGTTCGTCGCTGAGAACAATACTGGGAGCTCTGGATCTTCTCGGGAAGAAGATGGTTGGGAGATCAGTGGCACCACTACCACTCATTTTTGTACTCCTTATTTTCTAACCCTTTGTTATTATTAACATAATGAACAAATTTTTTGGACAACAATACCGAACGACAAGTATACATCAAAAAGATACATTCATCTTGTTAAAGATAGACCTCTAATGGGCACTAACACAAACAACAAACAGACACATTTTACGTAGACGTGGGTGTCTAAACAGAGGCCTCGGGGTTCAATGCGTAATTCGTGAAACCCTCTTGGAGTAGCAAAAGGAAACCCTGCAGAGAGTCGCGTTCCACTTTTGTCAATTGCGAAACGTTCTCCTCCTCTCTTAATTATTGAGCAATTGCGTTGACAAACGGGTTAGTCTTTGTCGTCGTCTCTCCCCGTTTGCAATTGGATCGCATCGTCAGCCTTGTTCACATCCCGCCCGAGTTGTCAACTGGCTCCGACTCAACCTCGCTTAGCATCCCCGTAAGAGATGCCTCGCGCTCATTTCGGAGCACCCTCGACCCGACCGCGACCATGTTCCAGCCGAACTGAAACCAGGCTCGGACTTTGCCATTGATTCGACTCAAATTCGCTCGTGCAGTCGAACCCCACGCTTGCGCGCAAAAACCAAGCTACGTCGTGCTTACAATCGTTTCAATCGAAAAAAAAGTGTTATCTTGAAAAGCGTACGCTGGTACAAGTGCAAAAAACAATTGCACACTTGTCGATCGGTTTCTTTTTGTTTTTTTCGTCCCTTTTAAGATCAACGGAGAAGCATGAATAGATTTGAAAAAAAAAAAGTTTACAAGGTTTCAGACAAATGAGGAGACATTTCTTTCGAGGTATAAAAATAATTTTTTATTTTCTTCTCTTTTTTCTGAAATAAAAGATGTGTCATTAATACAGGCGCGAATTTGTATAAAAGCCTAAAATTACTTGAAAAGGAACTAGAATAAATACAGGTTGGTTTTTTGAAAAATCGCTAAATAAATACAATAACGCAATATGTAAAGCTGTGAAAAAGAAAGATTACAAGGGCGAGGGATTAGGGATTAGGCTCTCATGGCAGTTTTCACGTTGTACAAATTGTTCGCTTTGATTTGTTAATTTTACATTTTGAAAAATATATCTGCCACTCTCAGTCTGGACATCCGATCGCATCGAACAAAAATAAAGTCGCGATAAAAAAGATGATTTGACAAACTTGTCCTGATGATTTTGTTGTTGTAAAAAATATTTGAGTATACAGACTAGTAACAATATTATCACAGAAAACAGACGAAGGTATAATGAATAAAAATTTTGACAGCAAAAAATTTGAGCTCGTAAGTCAGATTACACCAGGGTTGCATTTTTCAATACCTTCATTCATTTAGTTTGGCAATTTATTGATTTCATCGTACACACTGTCAAGTTTTGGAAAAAAGAAAAACTGAAAATTCTAAAGCCCTATCTTCTAATATAAAAATTTCATGTTTACAATGTTTCTATTCGCTATAGCATAATTTCCAGTCGAATTTTTGTTCTCGCATTGATCTCAAATACATTAAAAAGTCGCTTAGATAAAACTAGATGAATTTTGTTTAGCAAACTGTTCAATCACCAGGCTATGTTGACAGAAATAAATACATAAATACTTAATAACTATTGTCGATCGTTGATAGGATGAACGCTCGCGTAAAATAATTAGACAAACATTTTCATTATAATCGGTTTAATTAGCTTTTTTACACAATTTATGTCGCGTTTACATGTTACGTACATACAAACGTACATTCAGCAGACGAGCAAATCTATTTTCTTGTAAGAAGAAGTTATAAGAGCATTAGTTTTTAAAAATTGTTTCGTCATTTATCTCATTATTATTGCCTTTTTAATTTCAAATCATATTCAAGATTCAAGTTGATTAAAATGTTTGACACTTTGCTTAATGAATTTAAAGAAGTCAATTGTTGTTTTTTAAAAAATAGATTTGAGAGGAAAAACATTTATGAACAAGTCTCGAGAAAGTATGACTTTCAATATGTTTATATTTTTCAAAATGAAACATTAAAATTAGATATTTAATATTACATTAAAATATTGTAATAATGAACAAATGTAAAATTTTGCATAAAAAACTCAAGTGTTTAAAATTAATAAAATATATTG
>JAAMPD010001853.1:0-19598 GCA_025266255.1 Trissolcus basalis | reverse complement strand
ATAAAATATATTGTTTCATTGTGGTTTCTTCTCAGATAAAATCGAATAATTAATGGTCCAGAAATGGTTAAAAACCTGTTTTCGAGACTTAACATAAAATGATTAATTGTTAACGCCGCGTATCTGATATTTATTACGCTATAAGTTCAGTCTATGGACAGTTTGAATAATCCAAAATCGTTATCACATTGAATGATTTTTTTTTTCATTTTGATAAATATTTACAAAAATCGTACAGGTAATGTACACACTCAGAAATCAATACATTGGAACCAATTTTATATACACTATACTTTTTTTTATTATTATTTACACAAGACAACAATAAAAATAGCAAAAAAAAGTTTATCATATATAGTTACATATCTAATTATTTACTTCAATTTACAAATTTTAAATGTAAATGTAAATCTAAACTATCACCAGTATATACAATGAATATATACAAGAATAAAAGAAGAAAAAAAAAATCTACTAGGATCATCTTTCTGAAAATTCTTCTGACTGAAAAAATGAATGGCATTTTGTATAAGAAAGTACAAAGCGGCTTGACGCCACTATTAAAAAGTGGAATCTAAACCGTTCTTAGGTTAATGACTGCAAGACGATCCTAAGATCTAAAACTACACGTATTTGGATGTTTGAACGTTGTCGTAGGTGTTTCAACACCGAATTTAGTCAAAGCTGCTTTCGGTTTCTATAATTGAACTAAGTTTAATAATGTTATCCTGAATTTTTCATAAAAGCATCATCAATTTGACTGCATACTATCGATAACATAACGATAAATAGGTGAAAATTAAGTATTCAGGTACTATTACAATCTCTTAGTAGGGGGGCAAACCAAACGGTGAACAATATTTTCGTGTCAAAAAGGCACACATAGTACACTGTGCTCTGCAGTGAAACAAGATTTGAATCGAACAAACAATGTGAATCATGGATATCAAATTGTGGATCAAACATGGAACACAATTTTCGTTCTTTTTGTTCACGCGTAAACCAATTTAATTGATGTGACATAATAAATGTATTCTTACATTATGTACAGACTTACGATAACATGTAGAATACTACAATGTGTGTTGTAGATCAATAGCAGCACTTCGATGTTTCCCTTTGCGATTTCTCTTTGAGTTTCGTGACGATTTCTGTTCAACATCCGGAACACTTTTGGACATTCCTAGACGAAGGTGAATCGGCAACTTCGATTCATCTGTAACACAAGAACAAACATTTATTTTACTATTGCTTTTCATTTATCACCAATAATGAAAAGTACCAAATCGGTCGACGTCGTACAACATTTTCATTTTCAGAACAAAAATAAGTACTGACAAAATTCAAATTAAATGGATTTGACAGATGTACCTTCGGACGTCGACCTATGAATTACTGTCACTCTTCTTGAGTCATCTAAAGTCACTGAAAAACAACATTACGTTTATTTTTTTTCCCCTGTACAATTATTTATGATCAAATGATTTATTTATTGAATGTGATTTCTCTCACCTTTGTGACGAGTTAAATTGTTCCTCCCCTCTTTGAAAACTTTCCTTTCGCTGATTTTTGTATTGCTTTGAACTGCCCTGCAAACAAGAACATTTTCAATTTAAAATTTGTTTGTTGTCCATAAGAAAAAGAATAATTGACAATATTTTATTGAATTCTCAAAACTTACTCTTTGACAACTCCTTTGAATGCAGATTGCAACAGACGTGCAGGCACAGAAGCTGTAGTTCTCGTGTTATTCAATCGCTCAGCCCTTTTTTTGCTTAACCATGCACGAACGTCCCCTTCTTTGTTTTTCGCCAAATCTTCAATATTACTGAAAACCGTGCCGTCCACTTTTTTCTCCTTGCCAATTCTCTCGGACAGTGGCAACTCTTTGAACTTAGCGACATGGTAAACTTCCTTATCCTTCTTTTTCTTCTTACTCTTTTTCTTACTGCTACCATGCGAGCCACCTTCATCTTTCTTAATTTCAGTTCTAACTTCGAGTTCTGCCTCGTCAAGTTCCGGCTCATCTTCGAATTCCTCCTGGACCACAGAATTATCCACATCAAGATCAAACGAAGCATCCAATAGTAGCTCGTCCTCTTTTTCCTCGTAAATTACTTTCTTATCTTTCGACTTCTTCCTGTGGCTTTTCTCTGGCTTGGTCTTCTCTTCCTCGGAATCCTTGCTATGAGAATCGTCTTTGGTTTCTTCCTTTTTGTTCAGCTTGATCTTCTTATTCGTGGGTCCGATCGGAACTGATGATTCGAATTTCCTTTTCCTAGCTTCCATCACCGGGTCCAATATCTCGCCTTCTTCCTCATTCAAGATCTTATCTGACATCTCGATAGGTTCTGGAGTCAAGGAGCTGCCTTTCAGTAGATCCTCATCTGCTGCTGGACTATTCTTTTTCTCGTCTCGCTCCTGGGACCAAGAGTTGAATGAAGTTGAACGTCGGTCCCTCGGCGAGCTCCAGGGTGAATGTCCTGGTGACAAGGAACTTCTTTTCGGTGACTGGTGTTTGTGTTTAGGCGAAGTTCTCCTAGGCAGAGGCGACCTCGAGTGTCGAATGTCCCTTGGCGAGATTTTATACGAAGGAGAATCCCAGTCTTTTCGCGGCATCGGCGAGCGTCGTGGTGAGCGACGCATGGGTGAGCGCCGTGGCGAGCGACGAGGAGAACGCCTGGGGGGAGATCGCCTCACCGGAGACAATCTATGTGGTGAAAGTCTGCGAGGGGGAGGAGTCCTGCGAGGAGATCTGCGTGGTGGTGATGATCTCCGGGGTGAGAGTCGTCTGAGAGGCGATCTGCGAGGCGACCTTCGAGGTGACCTACGGGGTGACCTTCGTCGGGAGAGGGACCTCCTGCGAGGCCTGTACCTCGGAGAAAGAGATCTCCGACGAGTTTCCATTGGCGACTGGTGGCCCTTTGGAGCCACCTCTTTTTTCTCAGGTTTGGACTTTTGGATAGGCGCATCGGTCTGCGTTTTGGAACCATTGTCATTCGAACGATTTTCCAAGAGTCCCATCTCGTCAATCAGTCTATCCAAACTGTCCTCCTCTTCCTTGTCTGCCATGAGAAGTACGTCATCGTCCTCTTCCGTTATCCCGTTCAGCAACTCGTCTTCCATATTCTCAGAAATATCGGACCCAGCTGTCGAGTTGCTATCCTCGTCTTTCTCCTCCCCTTTGTTCTCCTTCTCCAATAGATCTTCTAGCAGATCATCCTCTGAGGTTTTTTGTGCACACTTCTCCGATGATTCTCGTTCCTGTTCACCCTCTTCTTCTGACGCACTCGAGTGCTCACTGTGGCGCTCAAATTTGGTTCCCCTGATGGCCTCGTCTGCCGGTGTCACAGTTTCTGTAGTACTCTTGTTAGCTGACTGGTCCACAGGCACTATTTCGATGAGGTTCGGGTTACGAGGCACATGGTGAAAGTGTCCTTTTGGAGGAAAACTTTTGGATCCGTTTGGCCTGTGTCCTCTGTTAGAATACTGTCGGCCACGTCCAGATGAGGCGTAGTTGAACGGCCGGAAGCCAGCCGATTGATTGTTACGATTTGACACTGCTATTGCTGTTGCTGCTGTTGGCTCTGCTTGTGGCTTTCTTTTCATTGTGTTGAGAGCTGCCACTCGAAGAGCCTCCAGATCGTCCTCGTCGTCGCTTGAGTGCGTTGCGCTAACGCTTTTTGGCACAGCAATCTAAAACAACACAAGTGTTATCAATTTCATAATACAACCATAAAGAAAAATGTACATTTAATACCATCATAAAAAGAGTCCATTTCAAAATATTAGGTATCATAACTTTTGTGAAGAATTCATTTTCAAGAAATTTCCAGCCAATATTTTTTCTTGGTTAATTTTTCATCAAAACAAATTGAACAAGAAAATTAATCCTCGGATACGTTCTTAAAATTTTATACGATAATAAAAAGAAATATAAAAAAAAGCAGTATTGAAAAGACCAAAAATATAAACAATAATATTTTTGAAAGTCGAACCAAAAACTAATGAAAAAACTGATGCAAATCAAGTTATCGACTAACTTGTACGAAAACTTGTAATCATAAAAAGATATAACCCTACGAAAATAAGGTAAACCGACTACCTCGTTTTTACAGCCAGGTTACTTACAGGGTTTTTAACTTTCACTCACACAATTGACATCATAAAAACAAAAGCAAATTGATGAATATCCTGCGTTTGTGACAAATTCTTAGATTTCACGGTAATTATACAAAAGAGATTGAACATTTTACATAATAAGTGGAATATTTTGGGACGAATGTACAGAAAAAATAATGAAAAAAGGACATTAATGCAATTAAACAACATCAAATTATGTTTGTCAGAGAAATCTGATGAATTTCAACGTGCAGAAAATAAATTTAGCGAGTTCTATAAAAAGATGGTATCTCCTGCAGAGAAACAGCAACGTGATGGATTAACTGTTTTCCATGCTTTCAGATTTTTGAACAAAACAAATTGTTTAGCCATTTTTGGTCAAATAAACTTTGAGCTACATTGTTTATTGTCATTTGCAAGTATACAAGTTGAAGAATTTTCTGAATTATTACTCAACCGATAACATTTAGCAAGAGATCATATAATTCAAGGAGCAAATAAAGAAGATAAAGAAGTATTTTGACTAAAAACAGCAGAGTTTGAAATTTAATTTGTCAACATAGAAATAAGAAATACTTTAACATAACTAGCCGTCAATCGAAAGGTGCAAACTGCTAAAAATATAGGTTAATTGTATGTAACCGTTTGTGCGGTTGAATTTTTCATCGGTTGAAAATCTGACGCAAAAAAGTATATCTGCGTAACTTAAAGAGCGTTAATTCGACAAGGATATTTGATTTTGATAAAGATTCGGATTCTCACCTTTTTATCCATGTTGGAGGAAGAGTAATTCGAATGAAGACGAACTGGAGTACCGCAAGCCAACAGACTCATCAATGATTATGTTGACCTCTCGTTTGTATAATCAAATTTCCGTGTTGCCCGTAGCAGTACGTTGGGTTGAGTCCAATTTTTTTACACCTAATAACACCTTTTTTTACACCAATTATAAATATGGCGATCACGCACAATCACAAAATACCATGGAACGACATCCATCCGTATTGTATGAAAAATTTGACTAAACTGAATTCAGTAGCAATGGTTATAGGGTTTAAATGTACATGGTGACAAACTGCTAGTGACTTTATCTCCCACCAATCAATATAGTCTTTTTTGAAATACTTTTGTGTTTAGGTTGGCAACACATCGACGCCAACTCGTGAACTGGTGCGCACAACAACAACTCCCCTGGGAAAAAATAACCACCAACCAAACAAGTTCATAAAAACAGACCTTTACTTTTCGAAAATTCAACAAGATGTTTTTGCACCCTGGCAGAGATAGAAATATTTGTCGTAAGAAGCAGCTGGCTCATTAGTGCACCAATTAATTGTAAAAAATGAGTGAAGTACAAACGAAACCAGCAAAACTGAACCCCAGGCCATAATTCAAATTTCACCGTCTGGCACAAGTTGGTGAGGTTAGGTTGCACTGTCACGTCGTAGATGGCAGTTTGCGCATGTGGACGAGATGCGTTTAACCTGCCCGGTCACTGGCTCTTCTGTCAAGGTACGACTCTGTGCCGGTGTCAACGAAACTTCTCGGAGCAGTTGCAGACACAACGTCAATGAACATGGCTCAGAGGCTGTCGAAGAAACGGGAAAACCGATTTATGTTAGTTTTAACGTTAATGTTGATAACATTACCTTGCCAGGTATTGAACAAAGTATACAGGAAGAACTTACAAAACATCCTCACTTGTTAACATTTTAAATGGATCTCGAGTTTGAATATGGTATTTATGTACTTTTGTAAGCAATTAGTAAGAACGTCGATTTTGTTTACTGTATAAAATTTACACAGCTGAACATTAATGTAAATTATACTTTGATTGAACATTCATGAAAAATTATAATTTCGTAAAATATCATCGTTTTTTAATTCTTTCAAATACCAATACAGTAAGAGAACTCACATTAGGGTTCATTAATATGACAGTAGATGGCGCACACGTGTGTGTGAAAAGGTTTCAGGTTTAATTACCATTGACTTTTTATTATTATTTAAAATCATTCTTTACTTCAAAATTATTATTTAAAACATAAATAACCGATTATAAATATTCATTTCATATTTAAAAATATATTTTTAAAATCTGAAAACAGACTTAGTGAAAGACATCTACAACTATTGTCAATTATTTTAAAAATATATTATTATTAAAAGTTCACCACAAAAGAAGCAATAAACAATTTTATAAAAAAAAATGCAACGTTGAAAAATCTTTTATTTGAAAATACCTACATTATACTCTTTTTGCATAATTCTATCTTCACACAGAAACGCGTCATTTTATCGAAAATGAGCTGCTTATTGGCAGGCGATTTACATAAACGGCCATTTGAATAAATAATATAAAAAAACTAAACGCCACTGACATTCTCACCCAAGTGGATCATTTACAGTACAGTAGAATTCACACGGGAAGTCGAACATAGATTGCTAGACAGTTTCCGGTAATCCAATTCCGCATTATCCACGGCGCTCATCCCATTGAGCGTTCGTAGGTTGTACGCGAGAACCCATCATAATCAATTGAAGCCTCGTGTTGCGAAACGGAGTACAATAACGAGTTGCTGTGGATCTACAATGTATTGTCGTTGATCAATGCGCTCTGGAACTAAATGCCCTATCAGCTTCATTATAATCCGCACTACTATATTTTTTCACCCTCATTGTTCTCTCTTCTGAAAATAAATTATAAATCCGCATCAGGACATCGGAAAAGTACAAATTTGATTTCCACATTTTGAAAAAAAAAAAAAAAAAAAAGATATGTAAAAATATTGTGCATTTCAGAAAGATCTTTGTGTTTTGTAAAAAAAATACCGTTTCAAACTGTACTTTTATGAACATGAATTTTTTCTTTGTAGGTTTTTGTATCAAAGCGTTTGGCTCTATTGATGGACAATTATCTGCAGTCTCGTGCTAAGGATAGATGACACGCCTCCGACAATTTAGCACGGGACTATACGAATTGTATTATCGCAGCACGCTCTATCCAAATATACTCTTTTCAAAATCCGTGACAACAATTCAAAGATCGACAATAAAGCCAAAGTGGACATTCGAAATTTCACCACTCGGAATGTGCAAGTATCCTTCGAATTGTTCCTTCTTCCTCCAGTGCTGATGTTTGGTGACCTCTTTGTTACTCGGTCACTCCTTCAAAGCTGCAACTTTTTTCAAAGGGTTGTTGATAACGGGACGTTTGCTTTTACACGATGGAATGTAAATATTGATTTCAATCTGTCTAAGATATAATCTTGTTGCTTTTCAAAGACTTTTTGATTGATGGTGTCAAAATATTGATCGATCCCAACAATTTTCACATAAAAGATGAATGAACTTGAGGTAAATTTTTTCGTACATCATCAAAAGAAATTTTGAAGATTGAGCAGCGCCGCCTGGAGAATAATAATTCGAACTAAAAGTTTACATGTGGTAACGTACAATTTTGTGTTTCATGTGAATAGCATTTTGCTTGGCAGTAATTTTGAAGTATGGGTTAGCGTTAACAGAATTGTCTTGGAATACGACAGGGAATAAATAGAACTCGAGAATTCTAAGTGAATAATAAAGATCGTAATGGGGTTAGGCGCACAGTGCGTTGGGGTCGTTCTTGTGATAAGGCGCCCATATTGGGGTTGCGCCTACGGCGAAATCGTTCCGTCTTTGCTACCGAGGCCTAAAATTATTATTCGACTATTATACGATGATTACCTCCGCCTTTATGTGGGTGTAATACGAGATTCAAATGTACAGCAGTTTTGTAACGAGGTGGATCCGGTGACAAACCAAATAAATCCTCGTGCTTATTTGTCACCGCTTCCAAACACATGTTCGTACATCTGCGCTCTTCTTTACGCAAAACTTGCATTGAAATAAATAACTCATAATCAATCGAAACACAAAACCCCTTTGCAAGTGCAATTTCTTTTGTTTTAATTTCTACTTTTGTTCGTTCGGTGCTTTGCTTTCGCTGAGATTTCGCGAATTCTTAACAGCGTTATATTTTGTGCACTTCAAAAATAACACAAAGTGGCATAAACGCATACACAATTTGAATCCCAAAACTGTCATAATGCAATGTATGTAAATTGCTATTTCGGTCACCCTTTCTTTTTGAAGAGCAAATCCAATGCAGCTTTGCGTACGTCATCCACCAACATCTCGTTAACTTAAACGTCACGTATTACCCCTTCAAAGCTGCTAGAAAAAGTGCTTTTTCCCCCGTTATCCTTTTACTCTGCTTAAGTTTGTTACTTGTGACGGCGTCCTTGTAAAAATATTATACCGGTTTAAACAACCAGAAAACAAACACACATTAATATCTCTTAGTATTTGAACTGCAATAATTTTCGTTTGTGTATATTTAAAAGATTTTGTATTTTTTTTTGTCAAATTTGTATATAGTTTATGAGTATGATTGTGTTTACAACAATGAGTTTATTTTAGGTGATTGTTTGTATTTACCTAGAGATTCTTGTAAGTAAGCACACGAGTCGAACGTGTTGTCTTTGACCCTTTCATCGTCCATTATGGCGAACGATAGTTGCCGGACGACCCCTTTACACAAATCTATACCTATACACTGTTATTGCTATTAGACTATGCGCCACGCGACAGCTGTTCACAGTATCAATATCAATGTCGTGATGTTTTTCTCTGATATACTCATAAGAATTGTAGAATCGAAAATTAATCTGACGGTTCATTCATTTTTCAACCCTAACTTTATGCCTATTCTTCTTTTCTTCTAGTCTGGTATCATTCAAGATCGAACAAAACAATATATCATTCTCAAAGTTTTTGTTTCCAACCAAATAAGATTCTCTATAATCAAAATGTTTCAACTATTTTTTTAAAATAAGTTTCAACAAAGAAGAAAAAAATTGTTTCAAGCTGAAAATTAATATGTAATAACATTTGATGACTGAATAACAACTGATGAAGATTATATAAAAAGTAATGATTGTCAGAATGATGATATTTGTATGGAAATTTGTTAGTACAATATTTTGGCTTGTTATAGAAATTGAAAAATTGATTGATCGGTGGGAAAAGTATCAATAAAGATGAGGTATTTATTAGCTTATAAAATGGGTGTATTTACATTAGGAAATATATTCTTTGTATAAAAAGAATACGTTCGTTACATATTATTCCAAGTATCAATCCGTACAATAGTTTTAGTAGCCACATATTTTGGAACTTGGGTTTTCGGCTCGAGGCGGCTGTTGCAACAAGTCGAGTGTTTTCATAGGCCTTTTTGAATAATTTTAATCCAAAATGATTCGTGAGGAAAAGCGATCGACAGTTTCCGGGGGGAATAATTAAAAGCATTACCTTCGAACATGAAATGAAGAAAAACATCACGGTCCAAAACGGCTGCTTGTTTTCAAAAATGTTTCTTATTCGACATCCAAACCACAAAGACCGTATGAAATTCGTCTGGTCAATAATCTCGTTTTTTTCTCATCCAGTTCATAAATAATTGAACAATTTTTGACTCCGTCATCGACGTATCGCGTAATAAAAACAGAAACGCCGAAATGTATATATACATATATATTTTACATCGTGGGGAATAAAAGAGTGGGTTTGATTTTATTTTTAGAACGGCGATAAATAATAAACGACGAGAGCTTGAATATTGAAGATTTTTTTTGTATAAATTCCATTTTAGCATTGCGAATTATTGAGATCAAAGCTGTCGTGAGAGGATGTACTTGGACGGATGTTGTAATCGTTTCGGAGGCTTCAATGAATATTTCACTGCCAAGCTTATCCAGTCCCAATGTCATCCCACAAAAAGGTAATCTATTAGTGCGTCGAGGACTCTTGGGGGATGAAAACCCTTTTGTCATCCGTGTGAGGTGCTTATGCGGTTGGTTAAGCTCCAAATGGGGCGCAGTGGATACCACACGATTGCATTTGTGCCCCGCATATATATGCCACACCTATATTCATGTGTCTGCCTCGTGAATACAAACCATGTAAACGATCGGCACTTTGCCAACTATACGCCAACTACAAATTTCATTTATTTACATCAAGATTTACCTTGGCTCGAGTCGAATTAAACTTTTGTTTGTTGTTTGTTCACTTAACTTGACTTTTGCATTGTTTCGGATTACCCCATAACTTTCCACCAATCAAACGAAATTCAATCCTACCTATACCTACATTTAATTATCATTTGATCATATTTTATTTGATCGATAACAAATGTTATCATATATATAACGTCATATAAATTAAATGCATAGGTTGAATTATTTTTTTCATTTACTATAGGCTGATTAAAAAAAGTTATATTATATTTGAATAAGAGGGTCGTGCTTGTGGTGAATGCATCAGCTAATATCAGCGGTCGGGTTATTTTGAATCACCCGAGAAAATTATTTGATCAACAAGCGCTCCCATCTTGAGGTAATCCGAAAGCTTTCAAAAAGTTTGAAACTTCAAAGCAAATTTATTCTGTAATTATAACATTTCCTAGCTAAATGCTTTTGAGGTCTTTTATTTGATGAAAACGAAAGACTTATGATTTGACAAACTTTCTTTTTTCTCCTCTATACTTTAAGTCTTGCAAATTTTCGAATAAGAAAAATGTCGATGGGATAGAATTTGTGATGAATCGTGCTGGGCAATAATTGTTAATTGAGTTGTTGCGGTTGGAAGACATATTGAGCGCATTGTGAATTTCGGGAGTGGTTGTAAGCATATTCGTTGTTCTGCCCCCTTCTTCAAGTACACTTGAACGAACTGTATCCAGAGGTGTATAGCTATAGACACGCTGGTGTACGCCCATCATTTGGACTACAATGCCAAGCAATATATGAGCACAAAGCTAAATACCAAAATATTGCCAAATCCGGTCATTCAGAGTAGGTTGAATGTCTTTGATCTAATCTTTCGGCTAATCCATTTATAAGGCTAAACGGTCACGTTTCTTTCTCTAACAGTAATCAAGGTGACGCGTGGCTTTTACTTTTTCATCTGGAAATATTTGAACCCAAAGAGGTGTCAAAATAACTGTAAATCTCTACTTTTCACTCGCTGCAAAATTCCTAAAATATATATATATATCTAATATTTTATTCCCATCCACATCAAATACACAATCAAATTTAAAATTATACAATTCAATAATTGAATACAAAAAATGTTAATTTTGTGGACAGAAAAATTGTTTGCCATAATGTTTGAATACGGAAGTCTTAATCTTATATAACGGCGGTCCAGGGGCGTCATGTTTCTATGCCTTAGAAAACGGAAATGCCGATTATTTCGTTCCGAGTGGCCGATTTTAAATGTCGATAGTCGTATTACTTTTATATTGTGCTAAATAGCGATAGTTCACGATGCCACTCAAGAATCAACGAGACTCTTATGTGCTCTGCAGGCGAATAAAACGTGTGCGCAACAGGGAGCCATTTGTATTTTCATCATACAACTTTCTCAAGTGTAAATAAGTGACGAGGTCTTGGGGACCTACTTATAAAAGGTGTTACAAATCAACATTCAAATCATTCGCTTCATTTGTACTAACAAATATTGAAAAAAAAAAAAAATTGGTTTGCGAAAAAATTAATTTTATAAATACACTAAAAAAATGCTACCTTAAATCAAGTATATTTAACTTGAATGAAGAATATATTCTCAGATATATTTGAGAATATATATATACTTGATTTAAGTGAAATATACTTCATCCAAGTAAGTTTTTTCAAGTATATTATATACTTGATATCAGTGAGTTTTTTTTTCAGTGTATATGCAAAATTTGTGGAATAAAAAATTGAAATAAAATAAATTTTAGTTTTAATTCAAGTTTTGACGAATAAGAAGAAAATATGAAAAGGTTGTTTTTCCTTTCAACAGAAAATAATAAATAAATTTGAGTAAAGTTTGCACAAGTCAAAGTGTTATAGAATGGCTAATAACGTATATACGAGTATATAGTAAAACAGAAAGACGTACGCGAAGGCATAAAGAGAGGTTGTGAATTTAAGAGGGTGCGAGAGAGAAATCGGTCTAGATAACGTTAGCATTGGGGTTGAGTGTATCCACGAAGGAAAAGAGAGTCCATTAGCTTTGACGCTTGTCTCAAAGGGGTACTCCACTTGTTTTAGCCTCATGTACCGAGTGTTTCCTAAGCACGTCGATCGTCCTTTTTTCCCCCGCGGCTGCTTTATCGCTTCAAAGTTAAGTTATATGTACATACGTACGTGCAGATACACAACGCACTAGTTTCCAACTAGAAGTTACCTTTGGCCCTTTATTTTGAACGTATAATCTCTTTGAAGTTGCAATTTAACAGGCTTTGGACTTGTTGCTTTCATTTTTTATTTTACATTCACCTTGGCTAACCAGCACACATTTTCAATTCAATAATATTTTGCATTCAATTAAACCCCCCCGATTACACTTAGATGTTACATTTGAAAAAACTTTATAATCGAATGAACAAGACATATCTAGAAAATAAAAACGAACAAAGAAAAAATAACAGTAACTGATTTCTCTGAAATATTGTAGTCATCAAAGGTATTAGAAGTAGATTAAAAATAGCAAAATGTTAACAAAATGTGTATACATATTTATAAACTGATATCTTAGTATTGACTGGAAGGTAAAAAAGTGCACCAAAAATGTCCTCTTTTGTAAATATATTGTTGCATGTATACATTTATATGCAGATGTAGATTGCATAATTTACAGTCGAATGTGTTTTGCAATTCATGAAAATGTATGCATTTGCTCTGAGATAGTGAGCGACTTTTTCTGCATTTCAATTTTTTCCCCTCAATTGTACACGTCGCGATAAATAATATTTTCACAACATTCCAGCATAACAACCATCATCAAATAATTATTCCATGTTTTTTTTTTTTCAAAATTACCAAAAAGGGGATGGAAATACTATTGAGAATGTCAAAAAAATATTCAACGTACTGCGAGTTTGGACAGGGTGAAGAGCAATCATTTTTTTGAACTTGAACTTTTTGATGCAACAACGTGTGTGGCAGCAGATGCAGAGCATGTTTTTGGTATAGAAAATTCCTGCGATACGCTTTTCTGACAAGGCAAAAAATTTCGTTGCAAAAGTGCAGATCCTTCAGTCATTGCGCAGCTTTTGGTTGATACGCTTTGATAATACTTTGCTAATCCAGTGGAAACCGACAATTTGAACGGGAAGTCAGTGAATGTCGCAGCAAAGCTGCAGACAACTTTGATGCTTGGTTGGGGTTTCGTACGGTGGTTTGCGGGTATCCTGGAGTTGTGATACGTTGTGATATACTATTAATCGGTTTTCAAACTGATAAATAGAAACTCAAAAGTTTGATTCTTCGCACTATCCAGAGGCATTGATTAGCCATCAAGACCAAAAGTGTCCATTTCAAATATAACAAAATCACCGTCAAATAATAGATCCATAAATTCTATTCTTCATCACAATACATATTTTTATAAACGTTATTTTTAGTCTTTATCAAACATTCAAACGTTATTTGAATTTTTATATGCTTAAAAATATAAAATATACGAATATAAAATTGTATATATAATTTTCATATGCTGGCAATATAAAATATACCAATATAAATAGAATATAAAATTAATTATACAAATTTTATATTTTTTATTTTTATATTACTCGATGGAATCAAATGAGTATCAAATATATTTCTATATATATGTATAGGACTTTCGGTATGTTTCTAAAAGATTTTTTCAACAGAGTAGAAAAGTTCAAGTTTAAAGAGCTGAGAAATTGACCTATAAATAATTGTAAATGCAGATGTGAGTAAAATTAAAACTGTTTCTGGACTGATAATGTTAATCAGTATATGCTAAAAAGTCAAAACTTTTTTTTTGTATATGAAAATGAAACATGAGATAATTGTGCAAAACAAGTTTTATTAGAATCAAATTAAGCTTATTTAACGGCGACGAGTACAATGCAAAAATTTTAGAGCAACTTTTACGGCGCGAGAAATCGGAGAAGCTGTCAACTCGATGACATACATCTGCCACTTACCCGCAAGCCACCCTCTGTTGGAGCAGTTCCCTTTTTCTACAATGACGCTTCCATTTTGTTACAATTATCTCTATTATTCGACTCGAGAAGAGCATTTTAACGCATCCTAAAATGCTCCGATGTCAGTCTAACGTTATTATATATAGACACTCTGGGCGACCGAAGAAGAAACGACTTCATTTTCGCTCTCATTTTTTTTTACTCTTCAAAAGTAGCGATCAAGTTTTTATTGTGTTTTGACAGAATTGTGTGTGGTTTCGCGTAACAACCGAGTTTGCGTGTTTTACTCTCCACCAGCTCAGATCTTATCTCACGCTGTGCTGAGAGTCTTCCTCAAGATGCATCTATATATACCACATATTTCAAAATCTTAATAAGCAATGAAAAGTGAAATTTGATTATCATCCTTTTTGGACGGTTCTAAATATAATCTCAATCTCAATTCAATTTTTGAGTTTCATATTTAATCCAATAAATTCATTATTGCATACAACAAACACGATTCGAGAAAATATAATCATATTTTATATATATATTTTTGGAGCACGCATCATGTGTGACGATCCAAATTTTATTTTTAACGTTTCTAAATTCAAAAATTGTAATAATTATAAATTCGAACTAAATGTATATTGTTGAAACAAAAAATATTAATCGTCATGCAACGACAAAGAGAGGGGTGTTGGCAAATCAACACACCCATTTACATAATTCGAAACAAATATTTGATGAAATTGCTTTCAACAGAAACCGGTGTTATTCCGTTTGTCCAGTTTTATAAGCAATATGCATTTTAATCGCGCACACACACGACACGCAAATTACGTTAATGTTTCGCTTTCGTTTGACGTTTACGGTCGCATTATTAGATTTCGTCCATAATGTTGCACACGAGGCTCTGCGTGCTCCATGAAGGTCTCGCACCCGGCGTTACAAAAGTGGTGTTAACATGCGTCCCGTTGTGCAATGTTCGTTGTATTTCCGCCAGTCACATACGTGGGATACCAGCCGAGGCCTGTTATTTGCAACAAAACGCAACAATTGCAATACGAGCCGCTAGTCTCTCTCGCACCCTCGCCAATCCCATGGGCGAACGCCATGTTATCCGCGTCTGCAATGAAAATGGCCCTGTTTTATATATTGTCAAAGCCAAACGACAGATATGAAAACCGTCATGGCGCGGCGGTGGCTCTGATGCTTACAAATAGTTGCAGGGCGGTGTTTTTCTTTCTCGCAGGTCGCGACGAACAAAAGCCATCGCTTTTGTTCAACTTGCCCGAATGAAAGAGCGCCTAAAAGGATTTGTCAGCCCTCAGGAGGGGATGTGGCCTCAACATTCCACGCATTCAAACTCGTCTGATCCTAAGACATCATATATAGAGAAAACACACCATTACCTGTTTATTTACCTTGTAAATCATCCAACTTAATTGGTCCAACTTGCATGTATTATTTTGTAAAAAGTCATCGCCAGGCGGCTTTTTTTATATTTACCAAAGAAATGAATGAAACGAGGAAAAAGGAGCCGGTGAGTTGAATAAACAATATTTTGAATCCAGCTGAAACATTAAAGGGGTTGTTTCTAAAAATTAAAATATAGATTTCTCATTGATGATGAGGGTGAAAAAAGTGATGGAGAATAAGAAAAAGTATAAACATCAAGTTTATAGGCGCGAGTTAATTTATAAAACGAGGTGTTTTGAAAAATATTTAACTGACAGATTTATTCGTGTGACTAAACAATAATTCAAGTTGAAATTGGCGCAAATTCGCGTTGAAAGTGCACTCGTGTATCTTGGCGCGTCTTAAATTTCTCTCTCCTTGAGTTTACTTCGATTTTCGACGAAGATTGCATGACAACGTGGCTGGCAGAGTGGATGGTAGGGGTTGGGCATAGGGGAAGGCAGATAAAGAGAGGCCGCGAACAGTTGGAAAGAGAAACGTACGCCCGCAGTCTTGTTCGCGTGTGTAAAACTTACGGTGATTACACTCGGGACAAGCGAGAGCGACTCAACCCAGGATATGATATTGAGCTCTCGCAGCTAGTGATAAGAGTGTCGACCACCGCCACCACCGCCATTTCCACCTACTCCGTGTAACGAACGAGAGAGATCAATATCTGAAACGAGGTGTTACCTGTATTGGTGCACTGCCCGCCTCTCGGTCGGGATTGGTTCGCGGGTAAACAGGCTGCCTGGTTGCTCGCCAGCTGTCAGCTGGGCGGGACTCGGCCTAATCCAGCGGTGGGGGCACTGCTTGCTCTTCCCGTCCCGTCAACAACCGGATCATAAATCATGACCAGTCGGTCTCACAGCGCGGATCGGTCCAAACAACAATAAAACTCGAGCCAAACAGCTAGTTTGTTTGGATCGATGGCAACTTGTTATTAGATCAAGTGGTGCGACGAATACAAGATTGCCCATACGACGAGAGTGCTGTTGCAAAAGTGCGAACCCAAGTGAACATACGCGAGGAATGTTAACCAGTGTCCGCGATTAACATGTACCAGTTGTTGTTCTGAGAGAAGCACCAACTTAGTTAGACAAACTTGAGCATGTGCAGCAACGAGAGTCCGCCGCCCTCGAAGGAGCCGCTGGTCGGTCTGGGAGTCGGCAATCCGATGGCCGGATTTCTGCCGAGCCTGGACCAGTACAGGCTGCAGTTCTACCATTACGCGATGGCCGAGCGCCTCAGACAGTTACAGATGCACCCGCAGCACCAGGTCATCGGGCACCCGCCGTCCGGCGCCCCGGCCTCTCATCTTGGAATGGCCTCGGGCTTTCCAGCACCGCTGCCTCTCTACCCGGCAGCCGCAGCGGCCTATCCCGGCAGACTGGCTCTGTCGATGGCACTTCTGCACCCTCACCACCAGCGCATCCCCGAAGAACCCAAGCCCCAACACAGCTACATCGGGCTCATCGCCATGGCGATCCTTTCCTCCCCGGAAAAGAAGCTCGTTCTCTCGGACATCTACCAGCACATCCTCGAGCACTATCCATACTTCCGGTCCCGGGGACCGGGTTGGCGCAACTCCATCAGGCACAATTTGTCCCTCAACGACTGCTTCGTCAAGTCCGGGAGAAGCGCCAATGGCAAGGGCCACTACTGGGCCATCCATCCGGCCAACTTGGAGGACTTCCGCCGGGGTGACTTCCGCCGGCGCAAAGCTCAACGTAAGGTGCGACGGCACATGGGCCTTGCGGTTGACGAGGAACCGGACAGCCCCAGCCCGCCGCCTCTGCCAGCCACGCCACCCTCGTCGGCTTCCCTCGGACCACCGGTGTCGAACCAACCTTTGACGAGCATCTGGAGCCCGCACCACCACCACTCGGCCCAGCAGTCCCACCAGCTCATGCACAATCAGTCCGGCGTCAGACAGTCCACCTTCCAACCGTCCTCCAGAAAACGGCAGTTCGATGTTGCGTCCCTCCTGGCCCCCGATGACCAGAGGATCGAGTGCGCCTTCAGGCCTTCCAAGATCATCAAAGACAGAAGGTTCAGCTGCAGCGAGGACGAACACGAGTCGCAGGAAGTCGAGCCCGAGGTTGACCAGGACGAAGAGGAAGTGGACGTCGATGTGGATGTCGTCGCAGAGTCCAATGTTGATCACAACTCACCCTCCACTAGTCCCGAATCTAAGATTGTCGCTTCTAACGAACACTGGAACAATCAAAGTCTCCAGGCGTCGCCCCAACAAATTCTGCCTTCGATACATGTGCACAATCATCTACAAGTTAGAAATTATTATATCCACGCCAATGCTAACTCAGGATCTGCGGTGTAAAAACATTGTTAATTCTATACTTTGAGGATCAGGTGTTTCCATTTTTCTGAGGGCTCTCTGTATACTTTGAATTTCTTCTTTTTTCCTATTTTTTAGTTTTTTTTTTCAACTTTTGTTACTAATGCATTTATTTGTTACGATATTTATTTATTACTTTTTATAATTCTTATTGCAACTATTATTTTGTTGTTTCCCTCAGTCTAATGATCTTTTTTTTCAAGTATACGCCAAGCATATTAGACTCTAGTCTATTGTAATATATAGCGAACCGCGAAGAGTCAAAATCGGTGTTCGTCCCGTTTAAGTTGAATACCTTAATTTTGTCATTCCATAATGGACCCGTCCTCAAAACGAACTTTAACGTGTATGTCTGATATTGTGCAAAAATTGTATATATAATGATGATTATCAGTACGAATTCATGATGTATATTGACTCAGTTTTTGTAAGTTTTGTAAGAAAGTTTGTAAAATTTGTGTATACGATGTCGAAATTGGGTTTTGTGAGAACTCATTTATGATTTGACAAGTTATGTAGGTATACAAATGTTGACATTTGTTTGAATAGATGCATGAAATGAGTAATATATATTTTCAACAAAAATGTTGTGTCCTTCATCATCAATGAATCTGGTTTGTTTATTCAAAATGAACAGCAAATATGAATTGAGAATACAATACTTGAATTGAATATTGATCGTTCTTGTGCAAATACATTGTTGTAAATAATTGCTGTAAAATATATTTATTTATTACCAAATTTTGATTTTTCTTATACTCCCGAAGTTCATTTTTATTTCCATCAGAGCATTTAGTTTTTTAATTTGAAAATAGACGTTCAATTTGTCCAATATTGCATTCCAGCTCATTGCAGGCAATGAGAAAACTTTGACAACACATTGTACCTTTTGTCATTTGATTTTTCATTAGTTTTGTGAATAATAAAAAAAAAAGTGTTTGACAAATCAATCTTGTATACAAATTGTGACTTGAAAACAACATTTTCTTTCATACGACTAAAAAAAGTTGTTTGAATATCCAAAATGATTGTGTAGAGAAGAAAACTGATTGTAAATTGCAAATAGTATATATTAAATTGACTTTGTGATTCGAATGATTTGTATCGGTAAACGTACTCGATAGAAAATGAAATAGTAAATGTGTTCGTGTGTTGGACTGAAGTTTTGCAAATGATTTGAAACAAATAAATAATCGCCATCACTTCGAATTGACGATTTTCATTGACAACTCAAAATAATTCATATTAATTACTTGCTGATGCAGTGAAACTGGCGTTACCTGTAAAATTCAAAGTTAACAGATGAAATTATGCAACTGATATTGTACTGAATGATCTTATGAAATGCAAATTAATTATATTTTAAGAGAATGATTGATACTCGACTGCCCAGATGTGATATATAATATGATTTTATAGGTATAATGATTAATAGCGACAATTGTATTGGAAATAAAAAAAAAGTGTGTAAAAATACTTCATCTTGTATGTAATGTACGTATATTGTTTAATTAGGTTAAGTTATTACAGAGGAAAAACAATCATCGACCAGTATTTGTGTCAAAGAGTCGATAACGCAATGAAAATTAAATAAAATTTTGTTCTCATAAATAAGAATGC
>JAAMPD010001852.1:0-19567 GCA_025266255.1 Trissolcus basalis | reverse complement strand
CAGACTGTTCTTTATCAGTGTGCGAAGCCATTATTCGATTCCCGCATTTTTAAAAAGTTAACAGCCGCTTAAAAATATAGCTCTAAAATCGGAGCAGGGCTCTGTGAGTGGTGTCAACACGTGTAAAAACACCGTCCGAAATGTCCTGCCAAACAATCTGTTTGAGGAAGAAGAAGGTTTACTATATGGCTCTAGCATCGTAGACTAAAAGTAATTAGAAACAAATTAATTTCAAACGAGTTACAACCGTTTTTATGTTTGCATGAACTTTAAACGCGTTTTCCTCGAAACGGCATTTTTTAAAGCGCGGTGCACTGTGCAGCTCGCACGGTTCAATGTAGCTTCCAATTTTTTTTTCAAACGGAAGATTATTAAATTCATGGGGCCCCAAAACTAAAAAATTCATTGAGAACAATAAATTATTATTTATAAGCACGTTTTAAGGGGGAATATACACTCAGATGAATCGGAAAAATCTTTTTTTTTTATTAATTTTTGTAATCAATTATATTTCAAGATTCATCTCTAAAAATTTTAGCTCGGAATTCGCAACAGTTTAATCATGACAATTAAAAATGTAACGGCGGGTCGCTAACGTCGAGCGCGATCGTTCCTGTCCGAGCGCGCTCGGAAAAATATGAGCGCACACGACTAACTGATTATTGTTTTCCACATATTTGCAAGTTGTCAGCGGCTGACAGGTGTACTATTGATAAGCAATTATTTGTTGTAATAAATGAAAGTCTATTCTTGTGTAAGTATTTATATATGTATATATTTATGTGTAAGTAACTGTTCTATTAATTCAAACACTTTTTTAAGTAAACAAACTTGCAAATGGGTGTAAACAAGGATTCAAAAGTCACCAGGGGTGCACTGAAAGCTGGTGCACAGAGAAAAGATCGAAGAAGACGTAGAAACATAAAATTTCTAATTGCTACTAGATATGAAGGAAAAGGAAAAGGATTAAGTGCATCAGCAAAGAAGCTTCAGACAGATATGAAAGCGAAACCATCAGTAGACAACAGCATTAATTATCGAATTATAAATTTCTTCGCTGTTTTTGCTGCTATTTCAGATGTTGTGAAATGTAAAAATTGTAATAGTGACGTCCAATTTAACGAAACGTTGACACGAGGGCTCGGATTCAAGATTGAAGTTACTTGCCAATTGTGCAAACCGATTTTAATCCCTTCTTGCCCATATATTTCAGGGGCAAATGAAATCAACCGACGTTTGATTTTTGCAATGAGGATGTTAGGAATTGGGTTGAGTGGAATGAAAAAATTTTGCGGTTTGATGGATTTGCCGTCCCCTGTAGCTCAAAGTTCGTACGATAAAATAGTTGGTCACATACACGATGCTTACAAAAAAGTTTGTGATCATTTTTTTCGAAAAGCAATTGAAGAGGAAAAACGAAAAACCGCAGAGAAAATAAAAGTCGACGATTGCGCTGATTTGACGGTTTCAGGCGACGGCAGTTGGAGGAAACGAGGATTCACATCTCTTTTTGGAGTTACATCTCTTATTGGAATATACAGTGGAAAAGTCGTCGATATAATTACGAAATCATCGTTTTGTAAAGGTTGTTCTTTGTGGCAAGAAAAAAAAGACACAGCAGAATACGAAGAGTGGTACAGTAAGCATGAAAAGGACTGCTCCTGCAATCATAACGGTTCGTCGGGGAAAATGGAAGCGGACGCTGTAGTAGAGATGTTTAAGAGAAGTGTGGACCAGTATGGCGTTCGTTATAAAAATTATGTAGGTGACGGAGATTCCAAAACTTTTTTGAACATTAAAAATTCGAAACCTTATGGAGATTCGTATGAAATTAAAAAGCGAGAATGCATCGGACACGTCCAGAAGCGCATGGGCCGAAAACTCCGAGAGTTGAAAAAAAAACCAAAGGACTTGGCGGACGAAACAAACTGACTGCTGCCTTGATTGACAAACTATCTGTTTACTACGGGCTAGCAATACGAAGGAATCACGATTCGCTGGAAAAGATGAAAGATGCGGTCTGGGCTACATTTAAACACATTTCATCCACTGATAAAAAACCACAGCATCAGCTGTGCCCAAAAGGATCTGATTCGTGGTGCGCGTGGCAACGGGCTAAGGTAGCGAGACAACTGAAAAACTTCAAACATGATAAAGTATTAGATCCAGATGTCGTCAAAGCTATTCTTCCAATTTATGAAGATTTAAGTCGAGAAGAATTATTGGAGAGATGCCTCGGAGGATTTACTCAAAATAACAATGAAAGTCTCAACAATTTAATCTGGAAAATTGCCCCGAAAACAGTGCACAGTGGTTTCAAGATAGTGGAAATTGCAGCTTTTGCAGCTGCATGCATTTTCAATGAAGGTGCATTTTCAATGCTGCACGCAATGCAACTCTTGGACATCCGAATTGGAATCAACTGTCACGACTACGCGGTCGCAGAAGACGAGCGTCGCGTTACGCAAGGCGACTTTCGCACATTAGAGAGTTCAAAAGAATCACGAGTAGCTCGTAGACAAGCTCAAGTCGAAAAAAACACTGCAGAGGATCCCTATTATGGTGCAGGAATCGATGAAGCGTGGTAAAAAGCTAATATCAACACGTATTTTTTCGAATCATGTGTACCGAAACTTTAATCGCGTTTTTCTCGATTTAATATTTTCAGATGCGGTTGTCAACTTTTCTCGGGACCAGCGGAACCGATTCTATTGAAATTTTGAGGGCATCTTCAGAACACTAGGATGCACTTAGCTACGTTGAGATTTTTTTGATATTATTTTTTATTTAATTTTTATAAACAAATTTATACCCGTAATTTTCCTGAAAAAAATGAGTTTTTACGTTCATTATCGCCATTTCGTTATTTTACCTCTAAATTGAAAATTACTTTGTAGCTAAGAGCATCTATTTGTATTCTACTTATCGCACTTTCAATTTTTAATTTTTGACCGAAATTACACGAAAAATCGTGACAACCGCAGAGCGGTTAAAAAAAATTTTTGTTTAATGATGTTATAAACAATCATTTATTAATAACAATTTTTTATGTTGTAGCAACATAAAATATTCTTTAAATTTTGTTCAATACAATGTATATTTTTTTAATAACATTAATTGATTAGAACTTTCAGAATAGTGCGTTGAACTTAGGTGAAAATATCACCTTGTTTAGTGTATATTCCCCCTTAATGCGAAAAAAAAGACCTAAAAGTCACTTTTTTTTCGAATGGCCGCCATTTCGTTAAATATTGATGAAAAATATAATAAAAAGTGTCATGGCCCAACAAATTAACTTAAGTTTAATAATTATTAACGTTTTTGTGTTTCAGATGGCTGTCACAGGCTGCACTCTGCACCGCGTGGGTGGGTGCATGGAAAAATGCTGTTCAAAAAAACCCATATATATGTAATTATATATAAAACTTTCGTATAAAAAAATTTGTTATGTAAAATAAAATGTCAGCGTTTCAGTATATGCAATTACTTTTTTACTTTTCCCCGTAATGATATAAAAAAAAAAGTTAAAGTTCATGCAAATTCCAGCTCAAAGAAGTAGAACCTCCCCTTGATACATACGAAGTAATTGCAATAAGCCTGGAGTAATAAGTTATATATTTTTAAGAAAAAAAAAATAATGGAAATAGACTAGGTGTTAGAATAAAAATATTACAAAACCCCCTCTAAGTATATTTTAAGTTTACAACGAAATTAAAGGCTGTGTATAACATTTTATCATGTAACACCTAATTTTTATTCCAGATTATTCAATAAATATTAAAAATACCAATCAATTTTTAAAACAAACTTTGGACACATAGGTAGACTATAACTGAATTATTGACGTTTACATCATGTGTGATCGTTTGAAAATTAATGAATTTAATACTTTTAATCACGAAACAGACTTATTGATGATTACTTCTAAATCATTAAGTTCAGGTTAAGTTTAAGTTAAATTTTTTTTTTTAGACACTCTTGTCAATGAGTGTGCAACATATTTATATTTCCTTGTAAACAATGAAAGATTCAAAGATATCTTTTCCCATTAGCACTGCATTTGGCACTGTTAGTTTTTGCTTTCTTTATATAGCGTATCGCGGTTTGTCCTCCAATCTTGTTCTACACATGTATCTAGTAGGTTGAGTAGTGAATATTAATATGTCTTTTTGCACGTGCGAACGTTTATTTTTAGCCATATTTTTAGCTGGAGTATTTTTGAACACACCATCACTATTTTTGGCTGTATGTATATGTCAGCAATTACAGCTTAGTGTTGGTGAGCTAAAACTTATCTCTTCGTGTTATACACATACTATACACATACTATACTCGTTGTTGTATTTTCGTGACCAAACTATGAATGGATCACTTACCTTTCACTTATTACGCGAGATTTTTTTTTTTTTTTGTACAAAATTGATTAAAGAAATTGACATATATGTCCAATTGACAGATTCTCAAAAAAATCATTCAATAGTTGAAAAAAATTATACCTAAATCGGAAATATATTTAAAAATTATATTTCGCGACGTGATAGTAATAGTGAGACAGGGCGAAAATCCTCATGGAAAATAATATATATCAACATATACATGTGAATATATGCCGAAATATAATAAGTATATTTCCGGCAAAAAGTTATATATGAAATATATATTTCCACAATTGATGACGGAAATTCTGTGAAACATACACGGCAAGAATAGTTGTCCAATAAATTACTACAATTGTCAAAAATGTCATAAAACTGGATGACAACGCAGTGACAAAGGCACTATTATGATGATCTTCTCTGAAATAATTAATTTTTTTAATATACGCAACATAATATTTACTGAAAGTTTTGTGAAATTTACTTTAAATATTGAAATGATTAAGTTTAAAAAATTCGTCGAAACATCAACAGAGTTTCTTATTGTTTTTTTTTATATTTTGGGAAATATAAAGAAATGAAATGAAAACATTATGTCAAATATTGTGGAACAGTTCGGTAAAAATCTGCGCCGTAACGCACATTTGCGTTACGTGCAACAGAAAGATTTTCATTCGACGAACAAAGCTTTCCCGCAAGCATCAAATTCTGATGCCTGATGTATAAAAGCACCTTCTTTTATACAACACTTAGAACATGCGAACCTTACTGCGTTGTAGCTGCAATCGAGTCGTCGAAAATGTAGAATAAGATATAAAAAATTTCCTCATTCATGCGATAAAAAAATAGTTTCGTATCAAAGTAATTAGTGAAAAATAACGGTTAAATGTCATTTTATTTATATATTTAGAAAAAATTCGAAATTAATAAAGTTTAAGTAAAAATTATCATTCAGTTTTATGATTTCTGGAAGAATGTTTTGTTTTCTTTACAGCTCAATTTTAACTAAACTATTCGATAAAATATTCGATATTTCGGCGTTATCTATGCGTTACTATGTAGTTTAATAAAATTTTCTTATTTAATAGTAATTTTATCTACAACTTCTCTTGCCGTGTATATTCAAAAATATAATTAAAAAAATTTTTTTTCATATATTTTAACTTAATATATACGTTTAAATTTATGTCAAAATGTATATTAAATATATTTTTTCATAAGGAAATGCATATACTTCCACCCGAAGGGTCTGAAATATGGGCATTTCCATCCAATGAAGAAAATAACCTGCCACTGGCTTAACCTTAGGTGCAAAATTATATATGTCTTAACCATATGAAAATTTAGTATAAAATATTTTTTACACACGTCCAGAATTGAATGTCGGAAATGACTTTTTTCGAAACACATTCTAAATGACGCAATTTTATGTGTGAAATCATTTGCACAATTGCTAGTCTAGTTGTCCTTTATTTTGTTTTCTAAAAAAACATAACATTTTATCAAAATGTTTCTTGTTAATCTAATTACATCATGAATAGTTCGAATTTTAATATCGCTTTTCAGCGTAGAGATAAAGGCATTTACTTTTTTCATTCTTTAGCTAATTGCATTTATTCAAGACAGCTGATATTTTTTGGGTGGGACGATGTTTACTGAGAGCAAGAAAACCATAATAAAAAAAATGAGTAATAGGAAGAAGAGAAAGGTGAATATGAGCGAGGGACTCGGAGGTGTAGGTAGAGCAGGTCTAGAAATAACTCTGCTACATCATATCGAGCTATAGTCTAAAAATACACTACATAGCTGCGATAGCGAAATGCTGGAAAAGACAGTAAAATCATCCGACAGTATCAAATAGCGAAATATTCTTATTGGCAATTGGCAAACTTGTCAAATAAAAATATAGTGAGTTATCGGAATTTATTTTTTTAAGAGACCAAAGAAATGTTGTAAAAACGATATAACGATATTGAATTGTGAAAATCAAAAAAAAAACGTAATTTTTTTGTTTCTATACTTATTAACAAAAATATTATCGTATAATAAATTAAGATGACTGAATAATTTAATATGATATAATATAAAAACCGACAAAATATCCTTTAAGAAAAAAAAAACATTTCATTACGCATGTAATATTCATACGTGTACATGTTATATACAATAACGTGTAGACTCATATGGCCATATTATGTTTTTGACAAGACAAAAAATATGACATTCTAAACAAAATATAATATTGCAAATGAATGAATTTTTTTTTAAATAAGTGTTAAGGATCAGGTTAATTTCTGAAGATAAGATTTGACTTTTTAATTAACAAAAAACTATAATCATTCTTTGTCACGTGGTGATTTCGGCCACCACGGATTCCGCGCTAGTTATTGGACCGGGAACAGGACGGCGCGGCGAGGAGCGGTCGGAACGGACTGACGGCACAATAGTTAATAAAAAAAACTCACCGCTGGCAAACAAAAAGAAAACAAAAAGGCCTGGCGGTGACGGCTTCGGCACGACTGCTCACGGCTGGCAACGGCGGAGCGGCGGCTGTCGTCGGCGGTTGTCGGCGGCCGGCACTTATGGCACTTATGGGGACGCGTATGGGGACCTACGGTGCACGATGGCGGTCGGCACGAAAATGAATATATAAAATTTAAACTACAATAACCAATCAAGAAATAATATTGCAATTCGTGATCTAAATACTGATTCGGAGATGTCAAAAATTAACATCATTCGCAATTCTGTTAGCCTTAAACATAGCTTAGATAATGGTATAATATCAGTTTTCCTGATTCCAACAGCAAAAGGCTCAGTGGACCTAGTGCTTCTACTGGGGAGCCTGAAGTTAACGAGAGATAATATTCTAGGCGAGTCGATGATGTAGTTGATAATTTTGAAAAGAAATATCGAATCTCCGGTCACCCGACGTAATTCAAGAGACTGAATGTCGACCAATCGCATAATTCTGGTATAGTCATGATCATGAACATCCATTCGTCTACCCGAGACAAAACTCAAATAATGTAAGACCTTGAATTGAATCGACTTAATAAAAGTTATAGAGACATTCGTAAATGGACATCAGACCACTGAGCCAAACTCAATCAGCGGCAGGACAAGTGACTTGTACAAGATTGCGAGAGACATCATTGAGGAGGAAACAGTTTCTCCACAGCATACCTCTCATACGCAACGCTTTTGCTCTAACACTCGCAATATACTGATTAAAGGTCAATTTCAAGTTAAAGATAACAACGAGATGATTAACGGTTTGGACTACTGACAGTCTACACTCTCCCAGTTTATAGTGCCAAACAAGTATGTTTCGTTTCTTTGTGAAAGTTATTGTAGTACATTTCTCGTTATTCAAAAATAGCAAGTTATTCTCATGTTGGATTCGAATGGTAACAGCACCGATCATGCGCGGCCGATCCTCATTTGTCTTTAAAAAAGAGCAAGCGTGTAAGTTGTAGTCGTTACGCGTCGTCTGTTGTCAACAACGAGTTGTAAGGAAAATTGATTTTGTTTGCGTTAAAATAAAAATGGTCGCTTAAACAGCATTGGATTTGACTTTCATTTAAGCCTAGAAGGCCAACAGGTTATGGGCCCAGCACGCTTCCACTGCGCTGAGGTAATCGAAATGTGTGCAATATTTGTGTTATTGCTAATGGGCGTGTATGAGTGGACTGTATAAAAATAGGCTCTGGAGCTTGGATCCGGAAAGGGCAAATTCAAAAGCAAAAATCTTGTGAAAATGACATTTATTTGCCAACTTGGCGCATAGAGAAAAATACATTTAAATTTCAAAAAGAAGAAAAGTAATATCTGAAAATAAAATATATATGAAAAGCACCATGAAGTGGGGTGGCCAACTGCTCGGCGATGAGAGTCGTTTGCTGGGCGACAAGAGTCGTCGCTAAGATGGCGATGACGGCTGTGACGACAAGTGTCGTCGAATTTGCGGCGACAAGAGTCGCGAGAATGCTGGCGAAAAGAATCGCGGTTTTTGGGTGACCAGTGTCAAGCTGGGTGACGACAAGAGTCGAGTTTTTGACGACGAGAGTCGTGTGTTGATGCCGACCAGAGTCGTTGGCAAGTTGCAACTAGAGTTGCTGGAGAAGGTTGGGGCTAGAGCCCGGTCGCGAACAGACTGACTTCTGCGGCCGCTGGCTTAGACAATGTGCCTAGAGCGGTGGCGCCGCGAACTAATTTGAACATTAGCATGCGAGGCTCGGTCGGTAACGCAAATATCGCACAAAATGAAATAAATTTCCAAAATAAAAAACAAAACGGCAAGACAAAAGAAAAAGATGGAAGTTTAAATGCAAACAATTATTTTTGAAAAATGAGTGGTTAATAACTCATTTGTTAAAAAAAAACTTAAAATGAGTATGAAAGACAGTTGTTTGATAGATGAAAAGGATCAGGATTGCGAGCTAGTGGGCGCACTTACTTGTGACAAAATTGTAACCTCATACTGAAAATTCAATTACAGATAGTTTTGCGGTTTCATTGTGCACATTCATAGATAAATACAATTTCAGTTCGTATATTAATATAAATCGATTTTCAGGAAATTTTTGTTTAAATTAAAGAGTTTGAGATCAAAACGAGCCGTTGAGGCATGGAAAGATCGACCCATCCGTGTATTGACAAAGTGATAACAGCTTCCAATCCAGTTTTTGGTTTGGACAAACTGACGGAAAAAGTGTCAATTCGTTACTCGCTAAATATAGAAAATGATGTTTTCATGGTCACACTTGATAATGGGAAGCGATGTAACATCAGTACATATAATAATTTAACAAACTTAAAGAGTAATGAGAGAGTGTTGCTCTTGTATAGTTTGTTATTCGAACTTGTGACAAATAATTACACTGAAAATTTCATGTTAACTTCACTTAAATGTTCATAAAATGTTGATAAAAATTCAAACGATGAATGTTTTGTTTAAGAAAAAAAAAGTTATGATTTATATTTGAAAAATGCACAACTCATCCATCTTCTGGGTTGATCGTTTTGTACGTAGTTGTGTTCGCTATCAAAAATTCGATCAATTAGGAATGTTTTTGGAAACTCACGATAGTAACGGGAGTCGATTGATATTCTGTTTCAAATTCTTGTAGTTTGTGTCCGACTACAAGAGTTTAGAAGCATAAGTTTGATCTGCTTTGAAGTGATTGTATTTTGAAAGAGGTGTATTTTTGTAGGACGAGAAAGTGTAAACCAATGGAAATTATTGGTTAAAGAACTGGCAGAACTCACTCACCAACAGATAGGTGGCGACGTAACCGTGATTTCGAAAGACATAGCAGATAAGACGGATAGTGCTACTATTCCGGACAAAGCAAAAGAAACAGAGTCGATTATCAATAAGAAAAATGAATCGAATGTTGCAAACTTAGCTACAGCTCCATTAGAAAATACAGGCAGCTCACTAATTGAGATAGTTCCTATGATTAAACCTAACACTTGATGAACGATGTTTTGAATGGAATGACGTAGGTCGTATGAGAAAGGACTGTCCTCGGAAGAGTTTAGTTCTTAAAAATTGTTACGCGTGTAATCAGTTAACAACGCACAAAGCTGCTGATTGTTCTTTGGAAGGACAAAAACAGATTAAACATCAGTTTCAAGGGGGTGGTCGTGGAAGGTTTCACGGTGACAATGCTTTGCATGCCAATAACAAACGGAGTTTCAAATTACAAACTGACAGTGGGCGTTTTAGGTGAAGACAAAACTACTAAAACAATGGCTCGAACAATGAAGGTTTCAAAGATTAAAACGCACGTACAAACGTGAGATCTCGAGGTGGAGGGAAACCGAAATATTTCCAAACGAGCCAGGAATCCAAACCTCAGATAAATCATGCCAACGGTGGTTCAGGCAGCAAAGACGGTTCAGGTGCGTGTGAATATTTTCAGTTTCCGTCTACTTATTTTGCTTATGACTATACTAATGATAGGAGAGAACAAAGACACAATGACAATACGAAACGAAGTAACAAACGACATACAATGTTTATAGCAGATTCTGGAGTTACAGACCATTTAGTAAATACTGAAGACATTTTCGCTAAACTGAATCGAAAAGAGATCAGCATAATTGAGAGTGACAACAAGAATGACAAGGCAGATTTAATTGCTGATAGGAAAGGAACTGTTAATCTTTTCACAAATACTAAAGAAAGAAAATTATTTCCACTGAATGATGTGATTTGTTCGAAATCCCTCTCAGAAAACCTTCTGTCTCTACGTCATTTTGGTGAGGTGGGTTGAACAAAAAAGATTGAAAAAGATTTTTCATCCTAGAACCGATGAGATTTTCTTTTCTGATCTATACGAAAGTCCTTACTGGCTCATTGAGTTTAAAGAAGATAAACAATTAGATTCATTCCAGTCTGGTTCAAAAGAAGGTTTTGCATATGAAACAGACCTTAAGGACAAGGGTGAAATGTCTATAAATGAGAAAGAATTAACTATGAATACAGATATTGTAGGAGACGTATCCGAAAAGATTGACTAATGATGAGAGAGCATTAATCAATATTGAAGTTCAAGTTGGGTCTCAGGTATTGAAAAAGGTACTGTTCAGTTGTCAGTCTCAGTTGAACAATTCTAACTCAGTTATAGATTCAACAATTTTGAATAGAAAAATCACCAATATTGATGAATTACCAGAAACTGATTTTTTAGAAGTTGATCCTCGTCTCTCAAAATCATGCATTAAATTTGACAAATTGAACAAGACAATGTTGTGGCGAATCCGAATGGGTCATGTGTCTTTAAATTATCTGAAGAGTTTGCAAAAACAGTGGTTAGGCAACAAAGATTTGAAAAATTTGAAAATAATGATTTTCAGGATTGCGAAGTATGTGCTCTAGCAAATCCTCATAAACTTCAATTACGCAAAGGAAGAAGTCGAGCAACAAGACCCTTGCAAATTATTCATTCAGATCAGATGCGGAAAATTATACTCCAGCTACTTATCCCTTCGGATATCAATACATCGCAGTGTTTATTAATGATTATTCTCGCGTTGCTCTTGCGTATCCTATGATAAGTAAGGATAAAATAGGATTTTGGTTAAATTGTTTTCTCAAAAGCTCACGGAATTTACTGGGAGAGGACGAGAAATTTTGTTTGTAGTGACCAGGGAACTGAGTTTACATGAGGTTATACAATCTAAGTTCTCAAAAAAGAAAGGGCTGAACATCAGCTTGCAAGTCCTGACACTCCTTAACACAACCGTACTTCTAAAAGATTTAACCAGACAATTCAGAACAAAATTCGAGCACTTTTGCTAGATTCAGGACTTCCTCAGAGCATGTGGGATCTGGTTTTAGGAGCAGCAGTATACGTTCACAACAGGACTCCACACAAGTTGATCAATTTTAATAAGCCGCTGAAGAAATTTGCTCTAAATGTCAATTATGATGTCAACCGACTCAAACGTTTTAGATGTCTAAGTTACTAGAGTAAGACGCGAAAAACAAAATCAAAATTTGCAGCCAAAGGTATTCGGGGATGTCTTGTAGTTTATACGCTTACTGGTTATACTTTTATTTATCCAAAATCCGGGAAGTTCTTTCAATCTAGTAACGTTCGTTTTAATGAAAAACGAGTTTATGGTGATATTTTTCGAAAGAATTCTATCAAGTTTTGGCCTGTTGCAGATAAGTCAACGAATTCAAAGGATATAACCATATATATAATCGATTTTGAAATACGAAATGTGCTGGAACAAAAAACAAAACCAGAAAAAGGTACCAGTATCATCAAAACAGAGAGAAAACCAAAAAGAAGAAGAGGAAAAGAAATTTGAAGGCTAAGGAAAACTTTTCAGGAATAGAGGGAGTCAAAGCAGGAAAAAGCCAAAAAGTTTGACCTGAGTCAAGTACAATTCGATGATAGACACAAACCAATTCAAATTTTCTGACTTGGAAGATGAAAATGAAGTGCTGGATATATAATAAAAAAAAGAATGAGATCATGTTTTGCTTTTTCACTCAAATAAATAAAGATCTTCAGTCCTATAAAGAAGCGATGAACACAACGAACGAGCCGTTAATGACGAGCTGGAATCAATAGCCATAAATGACGTCTGGGCTTGGTAGACAGACCTTCTTGAAACTAGAGCTAAAAACGACCACATATAATTGATTCAAAGTGGGTCTTCAAGAAGAAAATAGAAAAGAATGGGAGCATTCATTTCACGGCTAGATTTGTTATCAGAGGCTTCACGGATCGGAACTTCTATGATCTAAAGGAGACGTACGCTCCAGTTTTAAGATAATTTTTAGTTCGAACAGTTCTTGCTTTGATAAACAACTACAATTTTCATGCATGTCAATTGGATGTTAAGACTTTTTTAGNGAGACAATAGAAGATGAAATTTATATGTGTTAAATATTGTTAAAAGTTGTTACAAAATTACAACACATAATTTTGTAAAATTGATTTCTCTTTTTCTTCCTTTCCTTCTTTTTCAATTGACAGTTGCATTGCAAGTCACACTGTGACAAATTTCTAAATTCTGTTAAAAAACAAAGTAAAACTTATTAATCCGCTCCTGGGATAAGTGCGGCCCTGTGAAATATTACTTTGAATTCACCAAATTTAAGTTTTGATCTAAACGGTGAATTCATCAATGTGTTCAAAACAAAACTCACTAATTAGATACTGATAAGGCGCTACCTGACCGCTGCAGCGCAACGGCGACGCATGAACAGTTCAATCGCAGCACGCGCTGAATACACCGCTTGCATCTTTTGCTCTCTTAGCTTACCCGCTTTAGTCTTACCCGCTTTAGTCTACCCGCACTTAAATTTAACCCGCTTTTATTTTATTCGCATTTGAGTTTTATATAAATCCGCATTAAACCAGTTTTTTGTCAAAAGTAATTGTTTAAAATTTTTTTTTGGTAAAATTAGAAATTCACGTATTTTCAATAAAGTTTGAAATTTAAGTCCCCTTATTGCCATTTACAGTTCTCACAATCAATCTACATTGAAGTCGTTACAATTGCGTATAATTCAACGCACTAACCAAGGTAGGTAATGGTGCATCCCAATACCTTTTTTTTCCTTTTCCTAAAATTGCGTCGATGGAACGTGGACGCAATATCCTTTAAATTTTCGGCGTAAACGCTCGTCGAAACGGCGAGCAACGTCCGAATCTCCGCGAGCCTCGTATGGTCCAAATTAATGTGCACCACAAATTATTAAACACAAAATACTAAAATCATAACAATCAGAATTCTTAGATTCTTTAAAAACTTTGATGTCCGCTCTCAATTAAAATTTCTATAATTAATTTGAAAATTATATATAAACTTAACGTAAATTTAATTTTGAACCTGTTCTCGATTTTTCTCTTAACTTTGAAGTCAAGTTTTTATTAAATTGCAATTTCTAAACATAATTCTAATTTTCATAATAAAATAATAAAACAAACGTAACGTTAAAGAACTCTGATTGGAATTATATTATTTTTTATATTATATTTATGTATATTACTATTTCCCTATAATTGATTGATCCGCTTCCCAGATAAATTTCCTTACAAAATTGTTGAATAAATGAGAAAATTGTAACCAATTATTTTCTGAATCACATTTATCGACTTATGCTTGATTATATGTACTTATATGTTCATTTGTTGCTTACATTGCTTGTGCCAATTTCATACTCATTATTTACTTTGAACTATAAACAAAATTCGCGTTAATTATTCCTGCTATTTTGTGGCTTAAATCAAGAGCTATGTATAATATTTTGTTCTTTTTTCAATAAATGGTCATTTTGGGGTTTTACCGAAGCTGAGTTCAACCCGCGACTAATTTTGTCTCCGTTTATTAAATACTTTAAATTTATTTGAATTCAGGTTCGGGTTTCCCCGCGCGTTGCGCAAAATCCTCTGCACATTATTATTTTTACCTCTCCAACATTTTATATATTATATTTACTTTAGTTTTTCTCTTGTTAAAAACTTTGCACTGTTGCTTTTCACTTCCTTGAATCTATTAATTTGGTTAATTAAGAAAGAAGAGAATTCAATTCAATAAAATTATTCAATATAAAAATTATAAAATAATACAGTCCATTAATGCTATTCAAATATATCTCAGGTAAGTAGGAGATCTCAATTTTCTCTTGTGGTAAATTAGTAATTGACAGACATTACTAAACAATATGGAAATTCCAGAAGGATTTCCGATAACAGACTCACAACAAGAGACGAAGGTATGTAAGTTGGAGAAGCCTTTGTACGGTCTACGTTTAAGTCCTTAGAGATTGAACAAGCGTTTTTCTGAAGTGGCAAATTGTATCGGTTTGAAAAACCATGATAATGAGCCGTGTCTGCACACCAAATTTTCAAATGGTAAGGTAGTAAATCTGGTTTTGTATGTCGACAATATGCTTGCAGCAAGTAACGATGAGGATGAGTTGAATTATGTCAAGGATCAGTTGATGAACAGCTCCGAGATTACTAATCTGGGTGAACCTCAAAATTTCTTGGGTATGAATATGACAAGGATACGTGATAAGCCAACAATGATCCTTATACAAGAAAAGTTCAGAAAGAAAATTGTGAGAAGATTTAGATTTGAAAAAAAGCATTCCAAGAATACACCTATGTTGACCAGGCAGATTGCGAACCGGGAAAGAAAAGAGCGAGGAAAACACAAAAGTAGCAGAGGAACCGAGATGACAGTGAGTATCATAAATTTTCCTTACAGCAAAGCTATTGGAGTAAGAATTTACCAAGTGGCCCCCTGACAAACCAAAGTGATACAAAATTCAAATATTTTACAATAAATATTTAGTGAATGATGAAATATTGATAACCCCAGAATAGTTTCTGAAAAAAAATTACCCTATTTGTTATTGACAAATGAAATTTTCGGCCCTTTTTTTTTTGAAAAATCGTACAACCTACTAAGTTTTTGGTGAAATATATTTCGCCATAGTATCTTAAATAAAAAACTGTGAACAATCGATTGAAAATATTAATACTGTGAGAAAATTTTTCTTATTGCAAAAAAATTGGTTTTTTATAAACAAATGGAAATTTATAGATCTTCTTAATGTCGTACGAAGAAAATTAAAAAACAGTAATAATTTACATTTAATGAGGAATCAGATGGCTAAATCAGATTTTGGTACTATACAAAAAACCGAACAGTGCGTCATTTTTTTCAGCGCGGTGCACGCGTTCAAGCGCGCTCTAACGTTCGCGAGTTTATAAGAGGAACAAGCGCGTAGCTAACATTAAATTGAATATATTTTTTATTTGTCAAAAATAAGCATTTTTAAGTCAAAATTAAAGCATTTTACAATACGAATTCAATAAATCGTTATTTCGAAATACGTTTATTCAATTTTGAGTCATAATTAAACGAATCAAAACCTTTTTTTGAACGAAAACTTCACTGTTTCCTCTTTTTTTACAATTTTACTTATAACGCTTTTTAAATCATCGGAAAATGGTCCTGAGAGATAAACTGATGGAATTGCCGAGTACATTGAATAGTTTTGGTCGTTTAATAGCGAGGAACCAACTTGGTTTCGTTCAATTTGTGTTCTTCTTCAGAACAAAATCCAAATACAATCTTTTTGAAAAAACCGGTTGCCCAATCATACATCGATTTTGGTGAGTTTATCGGTGCTTGATTGACCCGTTGCATACTTGCTTTTCGGGCATGCCTTTTTATACTGCCACCTAGGCCATCGCTGGCTCATTTGCTATGTGAAGTTGCAAAAAAATCCACTCGGCTTCAACATTGTGCTCTTCCTAATGGTGTAGCAAATTAATGAAATTAGATTTATTTTTGTATTGAGAAGCTGCGCCGTCGCTAAAGTAGAAATTTTTTTTGACGTTTTCTGGGCCGAATTTACTTTTCAAATACTCGATCAGTTTTGAGTTGAACAAGTGAACTGAGCTAGCATCATGGTGCAAGTGTTCGGAAATGATTACAAAGTTTTTATGTCTAACTTTATCGCAAATTTTGTAATAAGCGACATAAGGATGAAGAGTCTCTTGTTGTGCTGCCCAGTGGAATGATTGAATCGCGTCTTGAACATGACAGGTGTAATTTACGGAAAAATCAAGAACTACAACAAATTCACCATCACGCAGAGAATTTTTTAATCTTGAAAAATATGTAGCCTGGGAACTTGCAATGAAATCATGCAATGAAAAAGCAGGAAAATCTTCACTCAAGTTTTTTACGAACTTTTCTCTTGTTTCCGTTTTAACAACCATGTCGCACCTATAATTTTAGGAAAAATGAAATTTGAAAAAGGAAATAAGGATGGAACATGATAAGATAGGCTTTATAGAGGGTAAAAAATAAAACCTGTCGGTGGAGGTCCACTGAGTGAATTCGATTTGATCAATGTTGTTCTCCTCAAGTGTAGTCTCCAATTTGTTTAAAGCGGAATCAGCTCCAGGACATGCAATGCAACTTCACAAGTAGCATTCCCTCTTCGGATCTTCGCACATTGCCTCTTTAAGAAGTTTTTGTAGCCGTTGCCAAAAGCAGAAGCTGTTCGTCCTTTGAGAGCTGACTTGACACCAATGAATTTTAGTTTGAAATTCTGGTGTATTTTGCACACACACACATTGTGCATGCCTTTTTTATCAGCTGAGATGCACTGTAGAGGCCTTAATTTGGTAAATTTCGACAGTGAAATTTTAACGTCCGGATAAGTTTGCAGAAATTTAGCATGCACGTCTCGGATGTTGAACAGCAGCAGTCGCATTTGCTCTAGATGGCCTTGTCCGTCCTTCATGATCGACATGTAATCTTTTGCCTCGGGTTGCATTCGGCTTATGTCATCAGATAAATAAAAATTTAGCACTAATTGAACGGTCAAATCAGGTACTCGGCGGCTGCCACGCTTAGGCGGTGGTTTAGCAGCGAAACCTTTTGCTCGTAACTTCTTGCCTTGTCGTGCCATTCGTCTGGAAATGCCAAGAACTGCTCTCGTTTTTTTGATAGTCCAGTCCGTTGGTATTGTTGTTAAAAAACTCAATTTTTGCTCACGAGATGTTAACTTAGAAAATGCCGTTTAAATTTTCTCTGCCAACTTGTCATTTGAATCGCCGCTATTTCCAACACTGCTATCTTTTGAAAACATGTTTCTCACTTTGTCTAAGCTTTCCTTCAAAGTTTGTTGAAAAGTTGACTGACATCTTTTGTCTAATAATGAGATTCAATTCAAAATTTAATTTGAGAACTTAAATCAACAAAAGAGAAAAAAAAGGAGTGGACTGTAATTTTAGGTTAAGTTTACCTATTAATTAATTCAATAAATTTAATTGAAAAGCAAAAATGAACGAAAAAAGAATAAAAGAAAAAAAAGAGAAAAACCAATGTTTCAATTAATAATAATAATAATAGTGAAAATCATGGAGCGTGTGGCGCCGCTGAGTGTCCTAACCTTGGAATCCGCGATTTAACCTGCAAATTGGCCAGGTGGCTCGCTACGTGTTTTGCCAAGTGTCTTGGCTGCCAAGGTGGCTTGGCGACTGGTTGTCCAGGGGTTCTTGCTTCTCGAGTTGTCTCGAGAAAAGTGACGCTCCGCTGCACGTGCTCGTCCTTTTATAGTCACTTCCGTCACTGGTTATGACAAGAGGGCGAGCACAGTGGCGGAGCAAACTAGCGACGCGCTGTTTCGAGGCGGCGGCCGCTAGGTGGCGGTAGCGGTAAGCGGGAGCAAGGCGAATTCGCAACAACGTTTAATTCACTTTTCAAATTGCATTACTCTCTAAATTTTATATAGCAATTGCAATCCTTATTTTCCTGTCTAATATCTGTTTAGTTATTGGTGGGTCATCAATTGGCCAAAAGTTACAAGCCATTTTCTAGTCCGAATTTACCTTAAAAAACTAGGCAGTTCTGTAACAGTTTTTTCACATCGAAATCTGGAATAGTTTTTCAGCAGAAAAAATGAGCTCAGTTTGACTAGCCAGTACCTGGATAGTAATCAGGGAAGATAAACTGCTCCAGTAGTTACTCGCAATTTCCTAGCTAGTAACTGGTCAGAATTTTTTGGGCCAGTCGAACTGGCTTATATCTAACCAGTAACTATTTTAAACTGGGCAAAATTGCTCGAATTTTTACTTGGGAATTGTTTTGCTCCGGATTTTGATTCAAATCTGTATGCAGTGTCTGCACTGCAGGCGACCTACGCAACATGGCCAATCGAGAAGCAGCCCCATGGGGAAATCTGAGATGTCACGAGATCATGTGAAGATTAACTGAGACCACCGATACTTGGGCGAGAGGTTTCCACGCACGTCCTGTTGTCGGTTTTCCAGGACCTGGCCTTGACTCTGTGCCGCTTCAGGACGCCGACGACATCGCTAGGAAAATAGTACTGGCCCTTTATTGCTGTTTCGCTTTAGGCTGGGCCTATCATGGGTTCCAGGACAACTGTTGCTGTTTTGCCTGGGTCCTGGGAATCCAAACCCAGCCCTGAAGAGGGATCGTAGCGCCCTGAGAGCCACATTTGTACGGTACTGACGAGACACCGAGAGGACGAATCAGGCTGCGAGAGAGTACGGAGTGGTGGGGAGACAAAGGCACTTCGCGCTGAGCGCGGTCAGCTCACGCACTCTTGGATGCGGGAAGTGAGCGAAATGGGACCTTCATCTACCAAGACAAGTGCGAGCGCATCACCCCTCGAGCTGGTATGTGCCTTCCCCCCATTTGCAATTTTTTTGTAAGTTTTTTTTCGTTCTGATATTTATTAATTGCGGTATCGTATCATTACTCGTTGGACCTGAAATTTTGTTAAGATTTTGTAGAACAGTTTTGAATATTCCTGTTTGTCGATAGTCGACACAGTGATTCAATTCTAGTTTGTTTTTGACGATACAAGTTTTTGTATGTGTCGATAGACGATATATTTGATTCAGTTTATAATTTTGTCATTGCGGAATTCCTTTTATTCTAAAAACTCGATACTTGCCGATAGTCGATATATCTAGTTATTCAGTTTGTTTCTTTTGCAAGAAGTGATATTTGTCGAAAGTCGATATATTCACTTAAACTTCCAGTTTTGTCATTATAATATTGATATCGGTTACTAGTCGAGTTAGAACGTTATTATTATGTTTGTCATTACGATATTTTTGAACCCGATTTTGATATTTGTCGATAGTCGATATATTTAA
>JAAMPD010001851.1:0-19590 GCA_025266255.1 Trissolcus basalis | reverse complement strand
AGGAAGTAGGATGCAAAGCACCAGATTTTTTTATTACGATTTTGTCAGATTTTTTTGCGTGTCATTTCAAGGTCACGTTCTAGGACGGGAGATAATTACGATATCCATTTATGGTAGAGACAGGAAAATTTGTCCTATTTTCGAGTGCGTTGCAACTGACTATGAGAAACGTTTCTTGGTTTGAATATATATCAATCGATTTCTAATATATTGTCCCTCTCTCTCTCTCTCGCTCATTTCACCTGTCTTTTCGCTAAAGATATCCGGTACATAAAGTCAATATTTTACTGCTTTTTTATCTTAAATCGAAAGACGATAAAATATAACTCGCAGATACTCAATTTTATAATTAAAATCTGTTTGGTAAAATCGTTTCTTGTTAGATACAAGAAGAATGTGGACGAAACATTATGTAATGAAAATTAATAATCAACAGGCATACAAAAATAGCAAAAAAAAGGAAACAAAATGTAAAAATAAAAATGGATAATTTTACGATAAGTAGATTTTTTTAGTTAAATTATATTTTTAGTTGAAATTTGTTGTAGGTATTGTTTGTAGGTCAAGGTTATATATGTTGAAGTTTAAAAAAACTACAAAACAATTCTTGTTATTTACACGACCTGAATTGACACTCAGTGCACATGTCGGCGGGCCGCAAGCACGCATGCGCAGAGCCAACTTGCAGTCGAACAAGTTTTAATTTTGGGTGTCAGGTGTGATAATGGTAATCTCGTGTGCGGTGCCTTGAATGCGGATTAATTCTCAAAAGTAACACAAATTTCGTCTTACAATGCCGCTGAAAAACAGGAGCCAGGTTTTTTTTTCAGTTCCAGACAAGATGTACTGTTTAAACAGATTCTTATCCGTCACATATGGAGATGCACAGGTTGCATCGATTTTGTTTGTTTATCTTCGTCTGTTGCTAAAATACAATCCAATTAACGAGTCCGTGATTATTGACGAATTTTGACCAATTTTTGCTAATTGGTCACTGGCCTGAAAAGTTGCTGCGAGATCAATAGTTTAAGATAATATTAGAAGTTCAATCTGTGTCGCTGAACTATTTTATTTGTTTTATCAATATTTCGTATTTTTAAATTGCCAGCAAAAACAATGGATTCGTTTTCCTATCTTTGGAATAATTCTAAAAATAAACGTCCAAATAAAATCAAAACAAAAGAAAAATAGAGATGTAAACAATGCATTGACAACGGACATTTTTTTTTCAAACAAACGATCGAAATTAAGTTTCGAAAATAATTCTTAAAACCAAAATAAAAAACAATATAAAAAATAAAAACATAACCAATCTGAGACATCCCATGGACAAAATAAATTTTTAATTATATTTAAATTATATATTATAAAAATAAAATATAAACTTTTCGTATATAAATTGTTCATATTTTCAATCTTAATATAAGATCTTATTTAAATTACATATAAATTTTTTATATAATAAAATATATATTGTATAAATGAAATATAAGCTTAATTATAGATAAATCTAGTTCTTATATATAAAAATGTAATAACATAATTAATTATAATAAAACTATTTTTTTCTATAATATATATGAAAAAAATATACATATTTTGCATTCAATGATACAATTTGACATTTACCTTGTCCGTATGAGATTCGAAAATATTAAAATCCTGACAAACGATATATGAGATTGGCGGAGGATTTAAATAAATAAATAATTGAACAAATGTTGAAATCTAATATTCGCAAAATATAAGAAGTAAAATTGTGAGAGACTTTTCAATATTAAAATAACTATAATGTTATGAAATAACCTATTTTACGATTCGACTTATTCCTTCCTTGAAAGCGCGTTTATAAGAGAATCATAAAAAAATATTAACAACTGTGTAGTTCTAAATGTTTAACGTGATCAAAAATTCATTCTTGAGACAAAAAAAAAGTTCGCAGCTGAAACCTCCTCATTGAAATGCAAAACATGCGACTGCACGTGTTGTCGTGTGCGGTTTTTATCATCCAAGCATCGTTGAACAATTACACAGCGCGTAATTGCCACGTCGCTTTGACGCGCTGACCGCTTGGTGTGTTGCAACATCGGAGTGAAGTTGAATTTTGCACATTTTCTCCCGCGAATCGATTCGCCAGATTTCCTTGTGATTCTTTTTCAATTCATTTAGTGTCCAATAACGTAAATTCGATTAAACTCGTTCGTATAATGTCGAATAAAAATACGGAAAAAACTGTGATCAAAGACTCGGAGTTTGAAATTCGTCGGAAAATGAACCGACTCATGTCGATAGTGGATATCGTCGATGGTACATCCGGAAATCCTCTCGAAGAGGTGGACAATTCAATTACCAAAAACAAAAAATCTTTTTTTGTTCATTGAAAAAAAAAAAAAAAAAAAAAACTGGATGGATAAAAATTGCACTTTGCGCATGCGTATTGAAAATACGCATGCGTTTTTTTTGGAAATCAAATACGGTAGTGCGCATGCGCGCAGTGTAGGTGTGTGTGTTTAGGGGAATTTTGACGTTTTGAATGTTCAACAGATGGCAGCAATGGATCAAAAATGGCAGAAAGAGCCGTCGGACCAGAACTACGACTACATGTTCAAATTGCTGATCATCGGCAACTCTTCCGTTGGCAAGACGTCGTTTCTCTTCCGTTACGCGGACGACTCGTTCACGTCGGCATTCGTCTCTACGGTCGGCATCGACTTCAAAGTCAAAACCGTCTTCAGAAACGAGAAGCGAGTCAAACTTCAAATTTGGGTCGGTGTCATTTTGCATTGCTAATGTAGTTTTATCTCCGTCCAGAACTTAGATAACAATATCTGTCTTTTGCAAATAGCATTAACAGTTTTACAAAAGATATTTTACTTTTTCATCTGCTTTATTTGCTTTTTTGCAATTTTTTGTAATTTAATGCTTTTGCACACATTTTTTGGCTATGTTTTTAGTTTCTTTTTAAGTAGTTCACCTCGTGCTTTTTTAACATTGTATAATTATTTTATACTCTTATTAATTATTTATATCATAAACATTTTAACATTGTTTTAATTATTTTCTTATCGTTGAGTGCTTTTTGGTTTTTTAGGTTATGTTCCAAAGTTATTTTAGGTTAGGTACGTACTTGACCCTTTTTGGTTTTTTAGGTTACTCGTTTGGTTTTTAGGTTAATTTCAAACATTCAAAACGTATGTTTCGATTTTTACGAAGAAAACGATATTTTTCAATAACAGGATACTGCAGGCCAAGAACGATATAGAACAATTACCACGGCATACTATAGAGGCGCCATGGGTTTCATCCTTATGTACGACATAACTAACGAAGAATCGTTCAAATCTGTGGAAGACTGGCTCACGCAAATTAACACGTACTCTTCGGACGATGCCCAAGTAATCCTCGTTGGCAACAAGTGCGACATGGAGGACGAAAGGGTCATCAGCTTCGAACGGGGAAAAGCTCTTGGCGATCAACTCAAAGTCCAATTCTACGAAACATCTGCGAAAGAAAACATTAATGTCAAAGTAAGAAAAGTATTATGTTGTTACGTATTGATCAAACGGTAAAGTTTTGACTTTCCAACTATTGTTTCAAACATTTTAAACTGACTAAATGAAACTCTTTTGAAATCGGTGTTGTTTCAAAGATCTCACGATATTTGTAATACTTTGTAGCTGCACCTAACCTTAAACTTTGGTTATTAAAATTTTATCTTAAAAACTGTCGTGACAAACTATCCTACGAAAGAAATCCTGTAGACATTTTTAAATTTATTTATAAATGTATATAGCTACACGGACAAAAATATATGTCAAAATAGAATACAAAATAATGTTATACAAAAAATTTATACTTAATTTCTGTAAGATTTTGCCACTTTATATTTAAAATATAAATGGTTTATATAAGAAATATATAAGTATATATTCTATTTATATAAAATATATATTAAATATAATTGAAAATTTAAAAAATTATGGACCGTAGAAATATATTTTTTTTATATTTAATAGACTTTTTGAAAAGGGTTTTTAATGATTGAAAATTGTGATTATAGGTTGTATTCGAGAAATTAGTTGACATAATTTGCGATAAGATGAGTGAAAATCTGGACAGCGATCCTTCACTAATGACCGGCAATCAAAACCGAGGCCAGCGGCTGACTGACACGCCGAACAATCCCACGGACACAAACTGCAATTGCTAAAACAGGCCGTGTGTTACGCCGCCGGAGGCACTGATTTTAGCTACATTCTCGACGTTTTTTTCGTGTCAACTTTTGTTACAAAACCGTTATATAGTTCCACAATCGAGACATCACTGGTTTCATATGTTAATGAACAACACTGACACCGCTAGTACAATGACCGATACACAATTTAGCTTTGTATGATACTGTCATATCGTTGTGTCATAACCTCATCGGTCAAGTAGTCCTACAACGATGCTCGCACTGCCTTTTACGTTGCATTAAACCATTGTAATTTAAAAATTTGTTGGCAATTTGTGATTGACTGTTTGGCGACATCTATGTAATCTAACAGAACTGGCTCCATGTTCACAAATGTAGGCCTCGAATGATAGATGCCGCTAGTGGTCGGGGGGAAAAACCGAGTTTTGCAACGTAGATGGCGGTTATGAGCTTAAAATGGATTGTATTTTGGATTATCATATTCCAGTTGATTATGTTAGATTATATGATACGATGTATCATAACTTAGAGTTAGATATTTATGGTGGAACAGAAACACTGGGTTAGATTGTTAAAATTATAATATTTAAAAGTATAGGAGTGCGAGATTGTGCAGTCGACGTTCTGTTTCCACTTCGCAGTTGCAATGCGGTCGTCGTGCTAACAGCGATGATTATCATGAATGTCCTCGTATGGTTGTTATTCGTTTCTTTTTTTTTTTTTATTTAAGTACTATATAAGCTAGCCGAAATCTTGCCTTACTGTTTTTTTTTTGACTTGTACCCAACCAGTTATAATTATTCTAGTTGGTTAACGAATGAATCCTTAAGTTTGCCACTAGCAGACATTATGTATCATTCGATATGATACTTTGTATCATACGTCGATAATTGTTCATGATGGTCATAGAAATAACCTATAATATGACTTAATAATTACATGATTGTATACATCGTTTTGTGCAATGGGTATGACACTTTGATGTATGATGATATGTTAAATATTTGTATCATATATTCAGAGGATTCGTATATAAATTATCATATATATCATACAAAAAATTGTAAATGGTTGTATGTTATATATATGACAAACATAAACGACATGTACAGCATATACAAAAATATTTGTTTCGTTTCTTTAATTTGTTATCATACGCATGAAAGTATCATAATCATTCACAAAGTACTCGTTAGACCTAAAGAAACCGTTGCTTTAAAAGAAAAAAGAAAACCAAACGTTCGACCTCGTCGTGGAGGTTATGTCGAGCTTCTTTAAATGTCGCGATTGTGGATCCACATTTGATTGTAGTGCGTGAATCGAATCATGCAACTAAAAACAAACATACAGAAAAGATATACAATACACCTTCGTCCATTTTGTGTTATTGTATGCGAGTTTGTAATGGAAAATCGTTATAAGCACAACTAAATTGCGATTGTTAACATAGCCGACCTCTCCTAACTCCGTTATCTCTGAATGACACGGAAAAATATGATCTTGTAACAATAAACAGTTTTCTTGAAAAATCGTTAAAAAGTGTGTACTCGCCTTTATAGGTTGATGTAACTAGTATATGATAGGTTGTATTTTTCCGTGAGCATGCGGAGCGCCTTGCGGCGGATCCTTTGACTGACCCCTTCAAGTTGACTTCACTGCATTCGCAGTTGGATCGACCTGATTCTACCGCCGTAACGCGGCGGGGTCGAAATATGATTGTGGATGACTTTTTTCGAGCGCCGCTGATCATATGTATGAATTCATCCGCGGTGACTGAAGTGATGACACTGCTCCAAAAGTTATATTATTCGTTTACATTCTTATTGGTTCCCTGGTATTTGTGATTTTTAATGAGAGCCACTTCGTGGTACAAAATCGAAATCAAGTAATGGTTCTATTTTATATCGGTAGCAGTTAAACTACAAGATTTATAGCTGTATAGGTTAAAGTTGTTATAATCTCTCTTTTAAGCAGCAGTGTAATTCTTAAGATTTAATTTTTGATTTTATTTCTATCTGCATCAATGTTTTACTACGCATTTTATAAGTATGAATATGTTTACTATTTATTTCGCTTCTCTTGCCAACAGGTGGCTCTGATTACGAATCTCAAAACACATAATCTTATTGAAAGTACACATGATTTGAAAACATTTTCTCGCCTTAAATTTACTGCATATCCATAAGCGTGGTATTTAACCACAAATCTTTTTCTAGAATGTCTAAACTAGAAAAAAATTAGGCGCAACATCTATGTCGCTGAATGCAAATTTCCGAATCATTAAATTATTACCTTTTTAATGAGAACTGCTTAAACTGAACATTTTTCAGCTCGAATGAATATTCATCGGACTTCGTGAGATGCACAATGAAACTTTAACGCAGGCCGTTAAATATTGCAAAGTTAAAAATTCTGATTATTTCACCAGCTCCTCTGTCCTAAACGATTCAATTCCTTTCCGTCAATTACAATTGATTATTGGTAAAAAACGAATTTGACGAGATTTTTGTTGTCGTTGAAAATGAAACATATTTGAAAAAGTCAATTACAGCAACCAAATTTGCTTATTGACCTTCAGTCATCGCTGTTACTTGATAGACAAATTGCCCTCTGTACATAATAAAAATATCAACAATTATCTCTGTAATTGAAGTATATTGTATGCGTTATACGTTTATGTGAAAATTATAAGCAAAATTTATTCTTTGTGGTGAAAAAAGACAAATGGAAACAAAATCTGAAAAATTATATATTTAATAGGAAGAAGACCCGTACCACTGTGTCACACTTAGATAAATGTATCAAAATATTGTTCAACTCTCTATATCAATACCTCCTTTTCCCAATAGAAATAACTGATCTTTTTCTCAATGTTTTCGAACTGCCCTGTAATCTGTAATGAATTGTTTATACTAATGTGTTTGTTTTTTGGCACAACTTAAAAGAAAAATTACTAAAATTCAACATTTTTTGACAAATCAAGTTTATTTTTGTTTTCAAATTTAGATTTGAATCATTTTTAATATATCATCTCACTTAAATCATTTTTATAACACTCAAAAATAAAAATTATAGTTAAGAATTTGAGATTGATTGTTTTTTAAAAAAACAAACACGTTAGTTAAAGAAAACGTATTGTACGGAGAAAAAGTTTCATTGAAAATCTGAAAATGACGCAGTGAAATTCACTGAACTGTTGATTACACGATGTATAAGGCCAAAATTTAGTCATATTCATGGAAATTTCGCCATTTTTTGTTCAACAAGTTGTTGACATTTTAATACTTTTTATGAACAGTTAAGTGAGTTTGATTGAAAGAAGAATTTATCCACATTTTACTGTATCGTTCAGATTTTTTCATGAAATGTTTCTTCGTACACAGATGCAACTGTTGTAACTTTTTTTAAAAAGTCATAATTGTTGGGAGGTGTCGATATAGATATTCACACACGGTTTCACGGTTTTGTCGTATCGACAAATTGTTGTCATGTTATAAAAGTTATGTTAATTGAAGATTACATTTATCAAATCCGAATTTATAATGTGCACTGAATTTTCATTCCAAAACAGTAATATAACAGCCTTTAGTTAATATTAATTATTGTTCGCAAAATTGAGTTCGAATAAAATTAGAATTAATCCTCATGAAAATTGGGAAATTCAGTGTCACCATTTTTTTGAAATTTAAAAACCGTTTATAACAGAGAATTTTTACTCTGTGTTACTAGACTTACATGATGAGATTAAACAAAGTTTTATTGACCGTTTACATATAATAAGAATAGCACCTACCTTCGTCTGTTCTTTTTGATTTCTAAAGATTCTTAAGTTTACACCTCTATATGAGAGTTGTTTTAGATGACCACTTTAAATTCTCCAACTCAAACCAACAGGAAAAAAAACTAAGAAATCGACAACGAGCCGCATGTTTGCACTTTTTCATGGCAGCCACTCGCCGTTCAGAGGTGGCGCTAGCGTCGAAGCGCCATGTTCAAATCGTATTTTGTTTTTGAACTTTCATGATTTAAAATTAGAATACATATATGGAAATTATAAAAGACAAAAAATAAAAAAACTGGACATATTTTAATTCTTAGAACTCAAATTTGTAACGGCTAAATAACGAGCAGTGGACGGGCATTTGTATGTATGTACTGTATCGTATGTAAACTATTATATGCCTAAAACTATGAGCGATATTACAAATAACGATGAATATGTATAAGTAAACAACAAATCTCGGTACACGTAAACAAAGTCTCTACACAAAGAAAAGAAAACATTGAAATGAAAACACATAAAAGTGACACAGGAAAAAAAAAAAACAATATCTTCGCTAAATTTTGTTGATTATTTGTAAACCAATCTTGTAAACGTAGTGGACATTGGAGTTCGTGTTTTCAGCGATGTCGTATACGTGTATGATGTTACGGCCGTAAATAATAAAAAAAAATAATGAAGAACGAAAAGAGGAAATGAAATGAGAAACGTTGATGAACAAATATCTACTGCAAAGTAGTTATGTAAAAAAATGACTAGTTAGGCGACGGCACATTACGAAAAACGTGTAAGCGTGGATTTAAAGTGAAGTAAAAGTATATAATTTACAATAAATCTATTTATTATTATTGATCATCGGATAATCAATGAAACATACATAGCAAAAATCGAACCGAAATTAGGCATTGTTTATCACTCATTCAAGGTCGTGGTTTATTTTCATTGGTGAATAATTTTGCATTTTTCAAATTTATGATTATTTTTCTTCTATCATTAAATCTTCAGGCGTACTAATTTTGGTGTACTTTTTTTCAAGTTCATAATATTTTTCAGTTAGATATTGAGTTTTGATTTTTTATTGGATGCTAAGTAGAAGGAAAGCAAACATTAATTTTAGAGCTAGTGTTAAGGACAATAATTATATAGACGTTATTTTTGCATTAAATTACTCGTTTTTTGACCTCGAGCTGAAATTATATTTTGCCAAATCATATACAGGTGCACACAAAGGCTAAAAATATTTTATATATATGACTATAGACATAGCATAGATACTATGTTTATGTCTATACTATGTCTATGTGTATCAAATAATTCAACTAAAAATTTTTTCAGACAAAAATAACAAAACTGACAATTGAGGAAAAAAATAATTGATAAACATTCTTCTAGCAGATTCATGTCATGTGCAAAATGAAAAATAAACTCGCTTTTCCCGAAAACCATCCGATTATTTATTCATAATTTTTCATCATTATTTTTTTAGAAATTCGAATTAGAAGTTTGAACATTTCGTTTTATATCGAGAAAGAAAAATAAAAAAATCTTTTCCATTGTTTGGTATGACATTCTTTCGTTCATTCAAAAATTGTTCGTACAAACTTTTCGTTTTATTTCTCAGTCAGACGGAATGAGAAATTGAGCTCATCAAATCCACCAACAATTCATTCAGAGTTATACTTTTGTGATGAGGTGTGTCTCGTGAGGATGACAGTCACATTGACTCCAGTCACATCTTCCCAGAAGAAAATCCATACGGTTTGTTGCAATTCAAATATATACAATAAAAATTTCAATTTTCAACAAAAAAATACAATATCATCTGAATTTTGTGAACCAATTTTCATTTATAAGTAAAACTTTTTTCAATTTATTCATCAAATAACGTTAACTTTTTTGTCAAAAAGAATATAATTTAAAAATGTTTTTCATATTGCAATTTTTTTTAAGATTAGTTGCACGTTTATTTGAATCTTTTTAAATAATTCTACGCATATAAAAATTTCAATAGTTGAAAAAAATAAAAATAAAAAAAATAGTTTTTTTTTCAATTTGTAATTTTGTATATAATTAGTTGCATAATTTTTTGAACCTTTTTTAATAATTTTATCAAAATATGAATGAAAACATAAAAAAGTTACATCGAAATGAAGATGAAAATTTGTTTTGTTTTGACTGGTGGATGACACTAATCTATTTATGAGAGCGCTAATGAAGTTGGTATTTTAATTCGCTCAGGTTGTGAGCTTAGAATGTATTTCGCAACAAAGTCACGTTTCGGTGTGATTTAGTATCATTTACATTTGAAGAATAATCCAATTCGACTCGTATCTGTTTGGCTCAAAGCCGTAACGTGTACTTGCTGGTTGACCAACTCTGCTCAACGAAAAACTGTTCCTGTCATCGTTTTATTAAACATTACAAATAATGAATAAAATTTAATAAAAACTATTTCAATTATTTCACAATTTGAACATTACAAAATGCCTTACAAATATAATATATACGTCATTTAAACTTAATTTAAACGTAACATAATTATTTTTTCAATCTCCCCCCTTCAAAAACTTAAAAATTAAAAAAAAATCAAAAAATTAAAAAAATTTTGAAGTACAAATTGGAACTGTACAAAAGATCTTACCAATATGATTTATACGTTATTTAAACTTTATTTTAACATTATTTACACGTCATTTAGTTATTTGTTTAAATCCCCCCCCCCTTCAAAATAAAAAAAAAATGAAACAACAAACAATAAAATAAAACAAAACAAAATTGAAAAAAGTATAAAAAAATAAAAGTAAATAAAAATATGTGGGTAAAATAATTATTATTGAAATAGAAGAGAGGATTACATTAAAAGCTCGGCGAATAGAAAATTCGGGCGATAAAGGGAATGGTACGATTTGTCTGGGCAAACAATGTAGTTATTTTGAATTTTATCGCTCGATTATAGAGCTTTGTATTGCGACAAAACCCAATAAATTCTTTTTTGTCAAATGAGAACGGCGGTTTGAACTCTGACTTTTCGCTATCTCGCTCCTGCCTCAATATAGGTTTCACCAACTTCGCTGAATTAGTTTTGGCAACTTTCGAGTAACTGTTTCGGCAAAAAAATATTCTCATGGTGTAAAATACAAGAAAAATCATCCACACAACGAAACTTTTCTTCAGAAAACATATTTTTCAAACTTCATTTTTTCAGAAAAAAATTAATTTTAACAAGTGCCTTCTATTTATAAAGAATAAAACATAAAAACTGGAATAAACAATAAAAAAAGGGCAATTCATCATTTATTATACGTGGGTGCGTGAAATTAAAAAATCGTCTGGATTAGATTGAACCGCAACATTATGGATCGCGATACAAATTGAACTGTCAAAGTTCGTAAACGCCAGAAGACCGAAGTCATCGTTTGAAAATTATTTATCTTGAACCATCAATGGTCTTTTTTTTATTACAAAAAAAAACAAATAAATAATGTACATACTTTCAACCAATACATTTGATTGGACCAAAATATTGTTCAAAAAAGTTGATATAATTGGGGTACTTTTTATATTTACTGAATCAAGAACACAAAAAATTGAAAATGCATCTTTTCGACCTGACATCAAAAATGTAGTTCACAAAACAAAAGAAAACTCAAACCGGGTTGTTTTCATTTTTATTTATTTTTCGCCCGACCATCAACTTACCGAAGTTATGTTCAACAATTGTTTGTTTGTGTTTATTCAGTTTTTTTTATTTTCCTCGTGGGGCTATCATAATTGGGTTTCCAATAACAGCCACGAGGTGGGAGTTCAGAGGTTCATTTATATTGAAAAGCGATGACATTTGGGAACGCGAAACTGTTACGAAATTAATGTTAAATCGACTCGATTTGGATTTCTGAAATGAATCAGTATCTTTTTTTTCATCAACACAGAAAACGGGAAAACGTCGAGTGCCAAAATCGTTATTCGAACTTGTCATACTTTATTGTTTGGTGCCTAAATTTTTTACAGTACAAAAATATACTCAAATGTCAAGCTGTCTCGGGTAAAATAGTGGTTCCTTATTATATTGCTTAATGGATCAGCCATTTCTCAGATTTTATTATCGCCAATTTCAACAAAAGGAATTGTTTTTGTCAACATATCCTTAATAAGTAAAAAATCATCATATATTGTTTATACATAAAACATATACTTACAATATATTAAATGTTTTTCAAAATTTCTAATATATTGCCATATAATAATAATAATAATAATATACTAATATATATAATATAATATATAATATAATATTATTAATATTAACATTATTAATATATTTTCAATGTATTAACAATATGTGGATAATCATATATACGGTAATATATTTTCGTTATTACCCTAGTAAAAAAGGAAATATTATGACAATATATTGAGCGTATATCAGCCATATAATGGGAATATAATGTTACAAAAACCATATATGAATTATATATGATCATTATAATGGCAATATATTGCCAATATAATGACAATATAATGAAAAGTTTTGAATTTTTCGTTTAGCTATACAAACAAATCATCATATATGGCAATATAAGCCTCATATATTGGCCATATACGTTTTCTATATGCTCATTATATTGTCATTATATTTTCCTTTTTATTAGAGTATTTAAAAGAGTAAAAAGAAGCATATATTTTCCATATACAAAACCTATATTGAAAATATATGTTCAAAATATAGTTAATATATTGTTGATATATATTGACCATACATAGACAATTTATCGCCAATATATAGTCCATATATGAAAAATATTTAAAAGTATGATCAATATATTGACAATATATGATCGTTTTTACTAGGGATTCGTTTCTTCTCGGTTTGGTCCAAGTTTAGTTAGAGGATAGTAAACGGTAATATGAATTTAATTTGAATTTCATGCCATTTCTCGCTGGTCACGAGGTTTCAGTTGAAGTTTCAACTTTAATTTGTATTTAATCAGGGTTCGCTCATGCATTTTCATTTAATTGAGTTTAGTCGGAGCTTAGCACAATATTAGCACGAGTTTAGCAAACCGTAATATACAAAATTGAGTTAGAAAAATTAATCTTTTTCAGTCTCGCTTTTCCATTAAATTTTTAAAGTCTAATCAGGATTTAATCGGGCTTTAGCACTAGTTTGGTTTCGGTTAAAAACTGAAATTGGTTTCTCAAATGTAAATTTCAGCAGATTAAAAATTATTATGAGAGCCCAAGTTTAATCAGCGTTTAGTCGAAATTCTGAAATCTCACGTTGGTATAAAAATATAAATTGAAAAAAAAAAAAAAATTTACTTCCTTTTATATTTTCATCTTATCAAAGCAAATGTTTGAGTTCTCTTCGGGTTGATTTTTAAACTTTGGCAATTTGGAGATGAGTTTGTAAATAATAAATCGAGTGATACATATCTTCGGATGGGCGCAAAAGTTGCTCGAATGTTTGCCATCGAGATTACTTTGAACTGGAAAAGCGGCGCCTCCGAAAATTTCAATTACATTCAGCATCTCGATCGAGAGGCATTGGAGGATGTGTTTGAACATCGATCGCGCTACACGGCAAACAATTTATTGTCGGGGGTTGTGTTAAAAATTCATGTTAGGGCATCGGGGACACGATGTGCATTAAGCCGAGAGCGCTTAAGCTCAAATATTGACCGGCAGGTACACGCTTTTTGTTCCTCGCGTTCGCTTTTCCTAATCAAATGTCAATATTTGTCATGTTCTAGCACACAAATCGAGCTTAGAAAAAAAGAAGAATTCGTTTATTGACACCTTTTGTGTGACAATTTGTTTAGTGGTTATAAAGGTTAAGTGCTGATTGTGCTCGTTTATCTCAACCCGGACTAAATTCGGATTTGAACCAATTTCATTTTTACTAATACCTGTCTATTTGACTAGTAGACTTTTAAAAATTAGATTCTGTTCAGAAATTTGAGTTACAACATTTGGGAAAATTAACTCATGCTGGGTGAACTTCAAACTTTACATGCTGATTATATCTAAACTAAATTTTGACTAAACTCTGACTAAATTCTAGCTGAAGTTGAACTAAAACTTGGGAGTTGATTTTACCCAAAGGGACAAAAATATATTTCCATTTTATATTTTCATTTTTCATTGTTAAAATATAATATGTTGTTTTTTCGATAACATATATATTTATTTTATAATTTATTTATATAATTTATTTCCACTTTATAAATAATTCATAAATGATTTATATATATAATACACACGAATATATTTTAAATATCGAAAATATACGTAAAATGTATTTTGAAAATTTTTTTTTCTGTGTGGGTGGTTATATATATATTATTTTTATATTATAGCATTGCTAATGTTTTCGAACAATTTTTGATATATATACAAAAAATATCAATTGAAAATGATTAAAAGAAATCAAGCAATTTTTCATTATTTTGAATATTTTTTGATAATTTTCAATCAATTTTAATAATCTTTTTCAAAACTATTTTATTCAAAGAAAGATAAACATTTATTGGCTTATAAGTAAGTCAACTTATTTATATTTTTTTATGTTAATTGGTAATTTGATTCAGTTTCAACCAAAAATCGAAGAAAAAGGAGAAAAAAGAAAACGTTTTCTGTTTTTTTTTCTAAACAAAGTGTTCCTTACACTTTGTTCAGAAAAAATCCACTTATTATTGTAAAATATAATTAAGAGTTATAACCTAAAAAAAGAAAAAATAACAGTTGATTGAAATTCATTAAAAACATCAAAAACTAATATTTACAAAAAAGTTGAAAGTTAATTTTTTCCTGTATTGCTTAGTTTGTTTGAATAATTTTTAATCAACGCTAATTTTGCAGAGTAAATAATAACAACAATCACTCATAGGGGAATCAATTTGAACTTTGATTATATTTTAATTTAAGTCTAACTAAATTCTGATTAAATTGTACGATGGCGTTAAAAAATTCGTTACACAGTTGGTAGCATTTTTCTTTCTCGTCGCTCCTTTTCTTCGCACCGGAAATACACTCAAACGACCTCCGAAAATTCACGACAATCGGTCGTAGATAAATTATTCCTCTCGACATCATTAAGTGTGTAGGCGTTAACTCGGCAGATAAGCTCCAATTTTATTGCGATTATTGGATGATGAATAGTTGCAAGAAGAAAAAAAATCCCCGTCTTTTGTGAATCGGATGGCGCGGTTACTCCGACAGTTATTGTCATACGAGATCTAAAGCTTGAATGTGAGATGCAAAACTGAGAAAATTGGAAAGAAAATCATTTTCTTTTTTCATCATTCAAAAGTTGAAATAGAACAAATGTTTAAGTTAACAGAAATATACTAATTGAAAAAAAATATATATATATATCAAACTGTTTTGCAAATAACGAATAAATTATTTTTAAAAATAGGTTGGAAAAAATGAGAAACACAAAAATAAGGTGCGAACACTAAATTTGATTTTGCACATTTGTCTTGACGAAAGTCGAGCCGCAACGTGCGTGCAAAATGCGACCCACTTTTGCGTCGACTTTGCGCGCGAAATCTCATTCATAAGGTCGAATATCAGAGACGGAATTCATATGGGACATTTTTAGAAATTCTAATCACCTCGATGCAAATTTTATCCTTTTTTTTTAGGTTATGAATTTGTCATCTCCAATCGGTCAAGTTGTTCGTGGATTTCTGAAATTGTCATCTCTTTTGACCAAACAGTTTTTTCAAACTTGAAACATAAATTATAATTCATTTTATCAGATTTCATCCAAGATCGTTTAATGATGTTAATATTTTTTTCAACTTGTTTCATCATTGAAAAAAATTGATTCTAATTTTTTATGTAACAAAAGTTTTTCTAATGATTGCTTTTTGGAAATATAAAATTACGACTTATTATATAACAAGGTCAGATGAAGGTTGATTGATGAATGAAGAAAAATCAATGTTTTAATTAATGTATATCTTTTTATTCGTACAGGTTTGTCACTGTATAATGCATCCGAAATGATTCGACTGATAAATTATTTGTTTTCCAGATGGGAAAATGTTTCCGAAAGCTTTTAGAACTTTTCCCCCATTCGTAATCATGTTCAATCACATCATTAATGCGTTATCCCGGATCATTTTTTCCCCAAAACATATCCAAATATTTCTCTTATTCAAATTTCAACACCGATTAAATTTTGTAAAAGAATTAAAAAACAAATATCAATATTTTCACACCTACAATTCTAATCAGATTTTAAATCTAGTACAACAATTTAACTAGTTTAGTACAAATAAAAAAATTTCATTTTATTTCTTTTCAAAAATATCAATATTATTTAACTAATCCTTTTGTAAATTTTTAACTATGATTTTGATAAATTTATTCATACATTTTTAAACAATTTTTGAATAAACTTTTTGTAATTATTCAAACGATGGTGAATGTTTTAATTATAATGTTTAAATATTTTAATTGAATTTTTTAATTTATTTTTTTGTCTTCAGATTAGTGATTATTTATTATTTTTTAAATGTTTAGCATCTTTTTTTTAATAACGACTTATTTATTATTGAACTTTCGGGGTAATTTTGTTTTTGTATTAAATTTTGAGGAATTTTTTGAGTGGGTCTAGTGTTGATTAAAAAGAGAAAAGTGTGTTTCACATAAAAGAAGGGAAAAAAATGTACGTAACAAAAGGGAAATGTAAAAGTGGGGCTGATCAGCATAAAAAAACGGTCGTTTTGTAAACGAGACAAAACTAATTGGCGAGTGTGCCGGAGTGCGTTTCAGATGTGTTTCTGTCGGTCGCGCGAGCAGTGGAGAAAGACCGAGTTCGGTCAGTCAGTAGAGCGCGGGCCGCTGTGGCGCGAGGACGCCACGCTCTTTAGCCGCGTTCGCACACAATCGCGTGCTTCTCAAACTTTGTTTACCATTTCAAGCCAACACTTTGCCCGGGTCTCGGACAACATTTTCGCAACCTTTTTTTTCGTTTCCTGTTTTCCCTTCTGAAGGCAACTGTTTCACTATTTTTTCGTCGGACAATTTTGTTTGCTCTCGCGATCAAGTTCGCGAGTTTCAAGTGGGGCTTTTTTCTCGACCACTGAGAGCGCAGGAGACAATTTGACACAGATTGTTTTCCACGCCGTTGACAGAAGGAATTCCGGCCGATGAAAACAACGAGTTGAAAGTTAGGTATGTCATCTTGCTTCCAACCATCAATTTCATTAAGACATTTTTAGCCTTTTTTCATATACTTTGATCAGAACAATATAATCTCGCAATTCTTAACTCAAGTTTGATCAAGAACAAAAATCACAACTAAAACTACCCAATTAATATATTTTAATTATATTTCTCTCGTAAATATAATATATTTTTTCGTTAAAACTTATATTTATTTAATATTTTATTATTCATAAAGTTATGATATAATACATAATTTAATTATGAATAAGTTATGACAAAAATAACAAAAAAAGTTGTAATATATTATATAAATCATTCATAAATAAGTTATATAAATAAATTATAAAATGAATTAAATTTTACTCAGAAATATATTATTTTTTATAAAAAATCTATATCAAAATATATTTACACTTTTATTTTTGTCTCTATGGGTATATTTTATAGATTTTTTTTCTTATGATCTGATTGTTACTTTAATGAAAGCCTAACTAAGACCACATTCTGATGGCAAAAATTTACATGAATAAACAAAAAATATCTTTTCTGGTAAAATATTTTTGTATTATGCGTACTTTCGTTGACTCTGATTGAGACATTTTGAACCAAACTCTGACTAAAGTCCAACTAAGTTCTGATTGATACAAAACTGAAATGAAATTTTCACTTTGGATCTTTGGAAATGTTCAAGTTTCAATTTTTGATAACATTGGTTTCGGAGTATGAAGAAACCCTATAGTTAAATTCCGGCTAAACCGTGATCAATGCGAAACTAAAATTTAATTTTATATGTTGAAATCCGGAGCAAAACGTTGACTCAGTTTTGAACTTTAACCCCGTTGGAACTTCGACTTAAGTCTATCTAAAGTTTACCTCAAGTGACATAGTGAACTGTTACTAAAACATAAGTAAAACCTCATGATGTTAGGACAAATTTAGTTATCAAACTTTGCACTTACCATTGTTCCACTGATACTCGCACGTCGGAAAAGCTATTAGTAATTTTTTTAATGTCAATCCATATACGTCCAACTATTTTTTCTGACACTTATCTATCATTTTTTATATTTAGACGGACTATCTCTCTGACTGAAATGGATCTAACATAGTATTCAACTTTGTTGCAAATTTATTCTCAAAATAAAAAATATTCCTAGTCCGTCAAAATTTTAACTCAACTTTGACAAGACTCTGTTTAACCTGCGACTAAATTAAATCTCTAATCGCTATTTCAACTTGGACTAATCTCCGTTTAAACTCCGACTAAACCGTTTCGGATCCACTTAAACTTATTAGAAATTCTTGACTTCGTTTGAACTTGATCCAAACTCAGTTCAACTCTAGAATACCCAAACAAAATGAAAAATCGAAAAAATTCGTGTTTATTATAAAATAATATTAACAATAATTTGTCACCAGAAAGACACACTAAATTTGATTTGATATTTTATATAATTGTCTATAATCAATTTTTGAATTTATTTTTCTCCATGAAAGACATTTATTTTCATGAGAAATCCAAAATTAATATTCGATTCACATTTTAGAAATATTGTAATAAAGGATGAATTTTTAATGTTGATATAAAAAGTGAGCCATCGAGCGTTGTGGTGTTAAACTTGAATTGAACTTCGTTTAGAAAATGTTTCGAGCAAAAAGTGATCTTGAAAGAAATGATTCAGACAAAAAATGCAATCTGTAAGTTGGATCTGAAGACAAAATAATAGGTCTGATAAAAAAGAGACATCTCGAATGAGCCATTTGAAACAAAGGATCAACGGAGTTACTTATTCCACGTCAGTGGCTTGCACAACGGACTTTTTTTTGCCCGACAAATAAAAGTACATTGTCTGACCATTTCCTTCGACGTATCTCTATTATTGAAAAAATTATCGTTATCTGTTTTTCGTCCCCTCTTTTGGTTCTTTGACAAACACCGTTTCAACGCAATTTTTCATTTCGATTGCAAGCAAAATTAAATATTAGTGGCTTACAGGTTGCATTCAAATAGATGCTTCCCCATTGAAAAAAATTTACTTAGTTGAATAAACTATATTTTTTTATTTTTTTATATAACTGGAAATCTAATAGTCTAACTACTAAAATTGCAGTTATCATAAAGATATTCAGCTTGACTATATTATCTATTTCGTTTTTTTTTATCAACTCAAATTTTTGAGTCAAACTGACAAAAAATTAGTGTACTAATAACTTGATCCGAATTTTTGAAAAACTTGATCCAATTTCTTACTGATTTGATATTCAGACTAATACGATTATCATTAAAGTCAGTGTGCTGATAACTATATTATACTTTTTTGAATTAAATCAAACAAATTGTTAAATTTAATTTATCCGTTAATTTTTACATGAACACTAGAGCTAAAATAGTTTTTAAACAAAAAAAAAAAATAAAATAAAAAATAAAATAAAT
>JAAMPD010001850.1:0-19596 GCA_025266255.1 Trissolcus basalis | reverse complement strand
TATACATTGTACCTGCAATATTGCAAGAAAAAAATGTATTATGATTAAATAAGTTTCACAGTGATGATATTGAAACTACGATACATGAATTTCTATTCAATTATGATTCGATGAACATTTTTCTCAATTTCCATTTTTTTTTGAATTTTTGACAATATTAATATTCAACATCAAAAATCTCATCCAAGTCTCCTTTTGGCAGTAGAAGTAGGTGTTGCTGCTTCCAGCAGTTAGGGAACTTTCCCTTCTCCAGACAGGCATCAAAGACGTTTTAAAAAATATCTGGTCGCTTCTTGAGAGCCACATTTGGTATGCCGTCGGGTCCCAGAGCTTTGCCGTCCCTAATCCTCTGGGCAGCCTTTAATAGCTCTTCATTCGTGGTCGGTGGCACAGCTTGATAGTCCTGAGTTAGGCTCGGCAGAGGTGTTGTTCCCGGCTGATCGGCAAACAGGGTTCTAACTATCCTCTCCAGGAAATCTGTACAGGATGGAGATGCCGAGTCCTAGCTCTTCAGCCTTGTCATGACTGTCTTGTAAGGTCGTCCCCATGGATCATGGTTCACCTCTTCGCATAGCTCCTTTCAGCAGCGTCGCTTACTAGCCTTAATGACTTTTTTAAAAGTTCTCCTGGCTTCGATATACCGATCTTTGAGTTCAACAAAACTTGAATGTGCTCTACGCCTGGCGATGAGGCATCTCTTACGGAGCTCTGCGATTCCGTCGTTTCACCAGTAGGCAGGTTTGCGTCTGTTGTCGTTTGCCCGCCTAGTCATCGATGCGTCACAGGCTCCGCTTACGAGGCTCATCAGCTGGGCGACCTTAAAGTCTGGTGAACCTTTTAGCTCGATGTTCTCTTCCATTACAACCGAGAACGCTGTCTGATTAAATGAACACGTGTTCCACGAGTGTCTCCTCGCAGGTGCTAAAGTTTTTCGTTTGCAGCGAGTTGACACTTCGAAGATGATAGCTTGGTGGTCGCTGTGTGTATAGCGGTCTCCGACTTACCAAGACAACACAAGTCACCAGACTATCACATAAGAATGTCACATCAATGTTAGCACTGTTACCGTTTCTTGTGAAGGTAGAAGTGTCAATGTTAGGGAGTAATTTTAAGAATTTTTATTTTGTTTAAAATATCCAACTCATAACTTGAAGGTTCTAGCTGTTACTTTCTACATATATTTAAGTATACTCATGAATTTTATCGTTTCAAAATTCATTAATCAGCATGCAGTTTATTAAAAAAATTGTGCGGCGTGCCTGTCCATTCGGCGTACGAGATAGAGTTAAAACGGTTGATTTTGAAATGAAAATCAAATGAGATTAAACAAAAAGAAATAATTAGTTTACTACCTTCAAAAATAATTGGTCGCAATTTTTACATAAATAAACTTTTTTTGAACTTGTTTATTGTTAAAAGCAAAGGAATTAAATCGTTAATTGTGGCACTAGCCTTAACAACTATAGCACACACTTCTACACAATTACAGTAACAATAAAAAAAATGAACTCATAACTTTGACCGTCATTTATCAGATGCACTGAGACCTTAGTTTAACGCTCAAAATTAGGAAAACAAATATATAACAGATATATAAATATATATAGGATAATATCGTTAGTTTATTTGAATCGAAACGAAATAGAAAAATATTTGAATTGAGTGAAGACAATTTCAGGGTCAAATGGCACATATTATTGTAGAACAAGAACATGAAAAATAAGAATATTGAAACATAAAGAAAAGGCGAAACAAGTTTCTGAAAAAGTGATAAGATCTTATAACCTGGGGATTTTTTTTTCAAATGAAACAGCTAATTGTCCTAGGCTCACTACAGATAAATTTTTAGTGAAATTTAAGTGGATAGGTGTGTCTTTATTTTCATGTAATTATTCATATATGAGTCAATTAATTATCTATCACAGATCGTAGATATTCTCGAATCATTGTATTTAAATGATAAAGATATTTCTAATGCAAAAAATTTGTTCTCAAGTTTTGCAAAAGACTTGAAGTTGAATTTTTGATTTCGGACGATTCCCTCACATGGTTGTTTGTTCCGGATCGGCGTTCTAACAAAGCAACAAATATGGAAACTAATCATATGAGCTGATGCTTCAGATTTGAATTGTGCTACTTTAAGGTCTGATTCGATTGATGAATTTTAGGAAAAAAATTTAACAATCATCCTTTTAATTTTGTTGTCGAAAACTTTTTTTGTAAATTTCGTTAAATTAACCCGTAAGAAAACGAAAAGCATTATTATAACATTTCATTTCTGACGAATATTGTTCACCCTGCGAATTACTGTATGAACACAAGATTCGAAAAAAGACGATGCTGACAATGATTTTTAAGGGGACTGGCAACAAAAATTGCTATTTTCGCCAATTTTTTATCAATCGACTAGATTTTTTGTACATCAATAGAATTTAAGCTTCTTTTTGAGAATCTGCAAAAAACAATAAAAAAAAGTTCATCATTTATTGTTAATTGACAAAAATGTGTTCGAAAACTCATTTTCTAATTGCCTCTGGGCGCTCAAATTCAAATTAATTTTGATTTTCTTGAGGCCATACTGTTTGTCAGTTCAAAGACTAAAAATGGTAGTAACAGATTTTCAATAACTATTGATTATCGAAAGTTATAATAAAAAATGTGAAAAGCCGCAAAAAAGTCGAAAAATCCGGAATTTTGTCTACTCCTTTGTTCATAATTTAGCAGAAATTTAATAAAAACAAAATCTGTCAGTACTGATTGTAGATAACTAAATTCTTAACAATTTGAAAGAAAGAGAAGGTAAATTTGATGAGAATTAAACGCCCAGGAGCATTTTGAAGTTTGAAAAAAAGATTTAATCAAAAACTCGAGAAAAACAAATTCAAAGTATTCAAAAACAAAATACAAAACTTCAAAGTATTAAAGAAAGAAAAAAATATATCGATTTTTTTTTCATAAATTTGGTCATTTTGAGGTTGCCAGTCCCCTCAACGTCGATTTCCGAACAATCTTTTTTTATGTTTTGCTATAGTGTGAAAGAAGATCAATAGCATGAAACGAAAATATATCTACAAGTGCAAGATATTTAATTACTCAAGTAAAAGTAGAATTTCAAAAATAAAAATCGAAAAAATCACATTTTAATCACATTTCTACCTATAACAGAAAAATTATTGCCGCTGTTTCCGACCTTTTTTCTGACTTTTCAGTGGAATTTTTTGACCTAAGATTGGCCATGGATAAAAAGTCAGCAACAGCGGTGATTAAGGACTTTTTGATAGGGCCAAGTACATTGACAGGTGTCTGAAAAATTATATCTAGCTATCTACCTATAGTAAAAAAAAGTATCATTACTGTTTCTGACCTTTTTTTCGACTTTTTAGCAAAACTTTTCGAGGGGGAGAAAATATATAAGAGTAAATGAGAGTGAACGGGAGTATATAAGGGTAAACGAGAGTAAGCGAGAGTATATAAGGGTAAATGAGAGTAAACGAGAGTATATAAAAGTAAATGAGAGTAATCGAGAGTTTACTCTCGTTTCCTCTTATATCCGTGGCCCTGAAGAAAAACCAGTTAAGTGTATATGTCAATCCTATACCACTTAACTGCAGTTATTCCTCACAGCTACAAATATATTCTGATGTCAAGGTCACGTTCCGGTCATGTATTCGCAAATATTTACAAATGAAAAATATTTCGCCGCTGTTTGCGACATTTTAGCCGGATATTTTTGGACATTAATTCAAGATCTTCAAAGTCTTAAGTTCAGACCTCTTCCACATTCTTAAATGTCTTACTTCAAGACAATTTCCCGACCTTATAAGTTGTAATTAAAGACCGTTTTCCAGTCTTAATATTCCTTGGATATGACTTTCTAAAAGTATGAGGAGTCTCAATTGAGAGACTGAAAATCTTTATTTGAGACCTCATCAGAGTCTTCAAAGTCCTTATTTAAGACGTCATCGAAGTCTTATTATTCGAGTCTTACTTGAATCTTGAAAGTCCAAAAATCAAGACTTCTATGAGTTTCATTGTTAATGAGATATTCCGGGTTAGACACTCATAAATTAGTGGTAAAACTTGAGGGGGATAAACAGGGTAATTTCGCTGAAATCAATGCTTTTTTCAAGATTTTTTTTGACAGATTATATAAAAGATAAATACATGAATTTTTTATAGGTGAAACCACATGTATTAATGTTTCTAAAAATATATTTTATAATATCAAAAAATTCAAAATTGTAACCAGTTGTAGATGGTGCTCATTTAAGCTCTGCACGCCGCGGAAAGGTAAACGGCCTTGCGGCTAGGGGTTGCGGAAGTGATCTAAATTGAAAGGTTTAAAAACTAACGTGAAGTATAAGCTAATGCCTTCCGTGAAGCGTAGGGAATTTTTGATCCGAACGTTTTTAACAAAATGACGGCACCTTGAACAAAAACAGGCAAAATTTTGTGTTTGTTCATTTATTTTTTCGTAAAATATCGAATCAAAAATTATTTCCCTACGCTTAACAGAAATTACGGGTGTTTTCTAAGTAATGTCAAAATTTGACGTCGATCCGTTGAAAATTGTGCTCTGTAGCCGCACGGCCAGGAAGAGAAACATTGTTTCCAGAAACACGGCTTTGAAAGTGTGCATGATCGGCGCGACTGGTATGCACTGCGACACGAAAAGTGTTGTAACTTCCTTATTTCAAATAACTACTCGATAAAATTCTTAGGCATAATTCTAAACTTATTTCTCTACCCGAAAATGCAAAGAAAAATTTTTCCAGCCTGTCACCCTGTTTATCCCCCTTGAAGATTTCAATAAGGACTTTTGATAAATTATGAGAAATGCTCAAAATTAAAATTGTGAAATAGGAAAGAGATAAAGAAAAAACATCATTCAAAGTTACCCCTAATCCTTTGTAGATTAAAATTTTCCAAATTCAAAACTTGAAAGGGGGGGGGTCGTTTTTCCCCGGAGGAAGGATTAAGCCCCCCCACTCTCCTATAAAATAAAAAAAATTTTAAAAAGAGAATAAGTACTGTTAACAGGGAATTAGCGCGCGTAGACTTTGATTCAAGCGCCTTAAAAGTATTATTTTAAGATTTTCTTGAATTCTGAAAGTTTTAATTAGAGATTGTTGTCACACTTAAAATCCCTAAATTGAGATTTTTCGTGAGGCTCAAAATGCTCAATGTAATTTTTTCTAGACTTAAGTCTCGATTTGAAATTTTTTTCCAGTTCTATAAGATTTAGGTTCAGAAATTCTACAAGTCAGAAAAAAAATTCAAAGTTTTCTTTCAATTTTTCAAAATTATAATTTTTGTGATTCAAAACTTCAATAAGAGGAGCGTTTTTCTCCGAAGGGGAGATAAAACCCCCAACCTTCTACGGAAGAAAATCAGAGATCCTTATACAATCTCAAATGAAGTTAGTTAAAAAATAGGAATTTCTTAGGTGAAATATTCTCTGAAGACAATCACAATCTCATGTAAAATCATGAATTGAGTCTTTTAAGGCGATATCAAAGTCCTTTATACACGCAACGAAGATGGCGGTAACGTAGCATCCACGAGTATGATAACGACAACACGAGATTGGGTAACATATAACCGTAGTAAAGTATATAAAATGTTCAAAAAAATTTCGTAAATAATAATAGAGATAATCGGGGAATTCATCTAGAGAATCTGAGAAATTACTGTTCTTGAGAATACAAGTAAAATTTTGAAATAAAACGTTTGAAATTAAATAGCTCGATAATCCGTGAAGAATAATTTTTTACTTGACCAGAAGGATTTTTATTGTCAAAGCGTTGAACTGAGCGTTAATTATTTTAATTAAAACTGTAAAATTATTAGGAACAGGGGATTGGCCGGCATAGCGCGCAGGGGGTTCCGCCCGCTTAGCATGCGAAGTCCCCTTCAGGTTTTCAGGTAGTTCTTCTATAAGTGCTAATTTCGTGGAAAGTAAAGACAATTTGCCGAAGGAATTTGTTTAAAATCTTGTTGTTTTTCGAAATTCGCTTGTATACGTTTCCATACTTGATCAACATTAGTCTATGAGATTCGAACCGAATATTAATCAAATTTATTAATATAAGTCATCGGCTTTTCATTAGTTTAATGTTTACTTCCTACAAAGTTTTTTGAATATGAACAAGAAATGCACGTTTTTTCCGTCGTTTCCAGTGAGAAAAGTGCCTTATTTTCCTGAAGTGGGGAAAAAGTGCCTTTTTCTTCTAAAGTGTCGGGAAAGCTCCGCTTTTCCTACCCTTGAGTCACTTTTCTCACACTCTAGCGCAACAAGACATTTTCTCCCGCGAAAAAGAATATGAGGGTATGTGGGGCACTTTATCGAAATCGGGCTCAATTTTTGTTATAACAATTTGAAAATATAAAACAATCAAATATCGTAGCTTGGTTGGCAATTTCAATTAATTTTCGACAGAATTTATTACTTTTTTAAAATGTACAATTTTCGCGATACAGGATTCCGATCAGAATCGAAACAATGGAAAGAGCATTTTTTGTATCTTTGGATCAATTTATTCGTTTCATTTGTTGGGTAATCTATTGCTTTGAACAGTTCAAATAGTTCGTTTAGGTTTTCTATACATTTATATTAGTTTTTCATTTGATTCTGTCGTCTCAAACGTATGTCATTAACATATTTGTTTTTCTTAACCGTACTCGGCCGATACTTGTCATGTTAAAAGTGCTTTATTTACCATTTTTTTTTCTCCTTCATTTATTCGGTAAGCTATACCCAAATTTTACATGAATACTTAACTAAACGTAAATTGACTTTCTTCAAAATATTGTCCAATTCTGTCATTTTTTACAAATCGCTCGTTCTACCTTAATCATTGATAATAGTTATTGATAATATTTAAGAATAATTTTTTTTGTGATTTGATTTTTTGACTAATCTTTTACGAAAATAATTGTTTTTAATTCAAATGAAGCGAAACTGAAATTTGATTCCAAAATTTTGAAATTGATTCTATTTATTCTGATGGTGCCTACGACTGAGTTCCAAAACTTTACTGATTTAATATCATGGGAACCGATCGGAACACCAAAGGTATTAGTACAAATACATACTCTCAAGCTTGTTCAGGCGCTCTCAATGCGCCGAAACCTTACTCAAAACTTGTATTTACTGATGAAAAATTAGTTCTCGCTAAGATTAGAATGATTTGTTTTCAAAATTTTTGTAACAGACAATCAAAATTTGGAACATATAGATGTGAAATAATTTTTCATCAAAGAATATGAATGACATATAATGTTATATGTTTGCTGAAATCTATTGACGAATTATAACAAAACTTGTCTTTTAGGTTAGCTAAAATCGTATACGTAGCTTGGAAATGTGACAGTTTGGTCCAAACAACCTCATTCTTTCAGTCATTTTCTTGATTTGGTTTCTAGTTAGTTTTCAATTTTTTGTATACACATTAATATTTCTCGTCAAATTTATTTCCAGGTTCCTTACAATGAACTGTGTTATGATTTGTGATCATTGTAATTTTTTGTCATATAAATTGATATTCTGTTTTTCTTTTTCTAGCGGTAACAATCTTGTTTCTGCAGGTAACTTTGCCTCATCTCTGTATTTGTTCTTCTTCCCATCATAATTCAAAAAGTAATTTCTATATTGTTTATTTCTTGTTCAACCTTCTTTTTATAAATTTTCTGTGTTCATTATCTTGTAGGATATTACACGTTTTGCTGTATTTCGAAATAATGAATTTTTCAAAATATCTTCATTGAAAATGTACTCACCCTAATACTGTTTTACTCAAGCCTATCGTTTTCTTTCTCAATTCTTTCGGAAGCTTTTTTTTAGTGTTGTGTTTCTCCGAATATAAAACTTGAATATATATTCTATTCAAATTATCTTTCTTCTTATCAATCTAATTCTATGACTGTCATTTTCTTTCTAATACAATTACTTTTCACAAGGTTAATATTACAGTTTGTTTTCTTGAAGATTCTGCTAATAGTATCTAAGGTAACAATCAGATCCTTTCATCTTTTTTTATTAGGAACATATCATCCGCATTTGTTGACAACTTCTACTTAATTATTTTTACCACTCCTGCAAATTCCACTTCTAAATCCTTGTACGAACTCGCTATTTCACTTTTTCTTGCACACTGTATTGAATGGATGCCTTAAGATGAAATTTAAGTGAATATCATATTGTCTCACTCATACATGTGAAGATAATTTATTGCACCAGGACATATGTACCAACCACACTACTCATTTTGATCATATTTTATTATCAAAATCATTAAATTATGTTAAAAATATATTGATTCTCTTAAAGCTCTCATTATTATTCTAACTATATGTAACATGTTCGTAGTAATTTCAGATACATTAAAAAAACCTTATTGTGAATAGCAGCTGCTCAGCTAAAATTTTTTTTTTTTTTTTTATCATAGAAAAAAACGAAGAAAATAATATTTTTCTTTAACGTCCCAGGCAGAAAATTACAATCGTAACGTCTTTGGCACAACGTTCGTAAAGTCATATCAACGTTGTTTGACAACGTCGTACCAACATTGGGTAAGCGTTGGCTTGTAACGCCTCGAAAGGTTGTATGCCAAATTTGTTTCTACAATGTTTGCCAGCGTTGTCTCTACATCGTTTATCAACATCCCCTTTACGTCAGGTGCCTTCGTTGTTATTTCAAATAATGAAAAAAAAATTATCATATAATTATACGATATATATACACGTAATACTTATAATTTATATAATAAATATAACAAAAATATATGTTTGTCATATATGTGTCGTGTATAGGTCGTGTATGGGTCGTATATGGGTCATATATGGGTCATATAAATCATCATGAGATGCTTATCATTGGATTCGTCTTTTAAAAACCTATTCAATGATATATAACAAAGGTACACACTTATCATATTGCGTTTTTTAATAATTTATCACCATCATAATCATTATATCATCATGAGATGATGATCATTGTATTCGTCTTTAGATCACCTATCTAACGATATATAATGCATGCATGTTGATTTACGCTTTTCCTGATTTAACACGTCTGCAGCGTTTTGAAAACGATTTTTCAATATAGAAAGATAACAGAACTCCATATATCAGAAAATATTCTTGATCTTAAACCTAAAGTCGAACATATTTTTATAATCGTTTGAATTTTTTCACAACTACGACATCAATTCCTTACATTCAAGGAAATTCGGGCTCAAACGTTACGACACATGTATAACGAGCTATAGATTTTTCATTTTTTGTCACACTTGCCCGCGAAGAGCGCTAAGAACAGTGCGAAAAGTACAGTTCGCACCATAAGCACAAGAAGTTTTGTGGTACGCTTTTTCTGATGAAAAAGAAGCACGCCTTACTCGAGTCCACGTTGACCGAAACAGCTACCATGACCACAAAGGGCCACTAACGCTAGGCGACCTCTTGCCTGAGGAACAATGCTTCAGATGGCCCGAGGCGAAGCCAAGTGCACCCAAGCTTGCCTCGTGAAGTGTCCCTTCGCGCCCTTGATACACAACATACTATAACTTAGATTAATTACATAACGTCACATACTGGAGGACTTTTTCTAAGCAATCGGTGACATAAGGTTCGAGACCGCGCTCTCCTAAACATCACTTGAACACGTTACCGCCACATATAAAGTCTATCAAGAAAAAATTTTATGTGAAACTCTTTTTTTCTAAATAGTGTTGCTTATTTTGTTTCATAGAAATGAGAAAGTATTCTGTATAAGTTATAAAGATGAGTGAGGTAAATGTGACACAAAAAAACAGTTGCCTTCAAACCTTGTTTAATTGTATCAATTGTTTCGAAAAATTTACATTTAACCAATTCTTTTATCGTTTTAGGTTTTCATTTAATAACATGACATTTAGAATTTTGATATTTTCATTCATATTGCGAATAAAAACATTTTTAATACCCAACAGAATGTCATACGTTACCCCATACGGACGGGTAATGCGTAACAGTGTATAGGGTAATAATGTTTTATGATTAATTGCATTTGAACTTTGAATGAACTAAAAATAAATTATTTGTTAACATTATTATTTAAAATATTTTGATTGTTGTTTGTTCATTCAGATCGAATTTTCATGTTTTTATTGTCCTAGTACTACCTATGATTTCTCGCTGTCGACTTAACTTGATAAATGACTTTGATTTCATAACAATTATGGAAATCAAGTAGTATCGACATGAAATGATGAATTTTGGATTAGATTTTACTTTCGACATTTCGACAGGAAAACGTCGTGTTTTTTATCAGCTTCACGAAAAGACATATTGTTGAGATCAATCTGGTCCAAGGCGTCTCAGCATTTCATTGTTTATGAATTTTTCAGCGACGTACTCTCGCGGCATGATCTAGAATATGTTATTATTCATTGAATAACGAATTTTCGGCATAAAATACCTGTACACTTTAATCTAAAACAAATTGTATTGAACTAAACTCATAATGTCATACGCTTTTTTTTTCGCAAAAAAATTTTTATAATTTTTCATATTGAAATCACAAAACTAAACGTAAGAATATATTCTGATACAAAATGATAGAACGAAAATACTTACGATATTGTTTACCTTTAATAAACGTGTTGAATGTTTATTTCAACAGTCGTGTGTTCGCGTCACATCTATCTGGACGGTAGCCGTTGCAATTCCTTCATACTGTGCAAATAATATGGGGTAATTGATATACCGATATCACATGAGTTATTGAGTGTAAAATTAGTTTTCTAACATTTATTGCGAAAAAATGAGATCTTTGAGAACTCTGATCAATAAAATATTAAAAATTTTAAATAATAGAGTCGATCGAAGGAGGAACTTAGCCGCGGGTTAGACTTTTGCTTAAGTTCACGCGTCAGCAATTCATTTTTTATAAGGTGGTTGATAAATAATATTTCAAATTGATACTAGTAGAGTAACCGGGCGCGCGCGTAGCATTCTCGTTCTAACAAATAACAGACTTTGGATTGGACGTAAATAACTATGAAAATCTAAGATTACGGAAGAGTCATGTATAAGGATGTATAACAATCATGTTGAAGGTGATTACACTCAAAACTTCATTGCAAGCATCAACGAGACCTTAATAAGTAATGATCTATAATTTGTAATGTAGTTTTTTATTTTGCTTTAATTCAATATTCAATATTCTGAAATATTGAGTCTGCAACAAGTTACTTTACTGTTACAATTACTCTACTTATTTCTACATATTTTGCATAGAGTTAAATGTATATATCTCTATGTATATATCTAATTTAAAGACTTGGTTAAAAATCATAGAATCTACTCGATATCAAATATTGCATCATGAAATATCTTTGATATGATAAATATTTACACCGCGATGAAAATACATGTGCAAACTTTTTTGAAAAAGTTGAACTATTTTAAACACGTATTTGATATAGTCTCAGCAAAGCAGACGAACTTTAATGAATCAACTGAGGTGAGAAACTCGCAATTCGCACCTTGCACGGGGAAAACCACGTCCCACGAATATTTGCCGAATTACCTAAGGGAAAGTTTCGACGGACGGCAGCAAGCTAACATTTTGTGAATAGTTTGACAATGATTCCGAAAATACATTACGATTCACGACGAACATATGTAGGTACATTCTCACATAGTACATAGTTTTTTGATATTATGATATCAAAATTCCGTTTATTTCGTCTAATGATTAATCCTCAAGGAAGACTGTAATCATTAAAACTATAATAATGTGATAAGATGTTAATGTGCAAATATTTAATTTCTCGTACTTATCAGTAAGAAGAAATCAATCCATTGTTTTTACTCCACTAACATTTTTTAATACAAATTGAATCGAAATAATGAATCAAAAATTTTACTATAACAGTTCTATATCACGATTTTTTTGAAAAAATATTTTTTTTAATAAACGATGATTTTTGTGAATAAAACATGATTTACCAACTAATTTTCAGTCATTTTTTCATGAATATTTTTCTGTTTTCTATTTATTAATCTAAATATAGACATATCGTCAAGATATGAGTTTATAATAATAAAATAGTCTCATATGAAAATTCCTTATATATTATAATCAAACATATATTGCCCGTACGATTTATAATTTTTTTATTAATAATTTGCATGGTAATTTATACATTTGTTATGTACACTGTCTCAATTTTTTCTGACAAACGGGTAATTTTCAGAATTTTGAAAACCCGAATGATTATTACGATGCAGACGATGAACTCATTAGCAAATGCTCACGCGACATTTCGCAATAATGAGTCATACTAATTACAGCACTCAACTGTAACGTCTCTTTTGGAGCCAACGCGGAAAATGAACTTTTGCAAGCTAAGAAACGCTGTCAACATGTTATGATAATAGCCGAAAATCTTGTGGCAATTTCAACTGAAAGTGTCGGAAACGATAGATCACAGAAAATACGTACAAGCGCCAACATAAAAAAACTACATCTAGTTTTCTAGCTTGGTTGCAAATTTTCAATAATAAAACAGTAAAACATTTTTTTACTAGTCTTCATTCAAGACAGACAATTCACCTAAAAATAAATCTGAAATCTGTTTGAATTCTATAAATTGCGTGATATAACAAAATTATTATAAATATGCATTCTATTATAATTTTGTATCTTGCATCAACGGAAGAAGCCATTACGATTTTAGTGAATAAATGTCACGAATATTGATCAAATTTGTTATAAGGTCTCAAGGGGGGGGGGTGTAAAAAGAAGGTTAGGGTATCAAACATTGATTAAAATTAATAGATTAAACGAACTTACCAAAGTGAAGTTTGATCTTAATTATTCTGAAGGTTTCTTCTGAATGAATTTTATATACTTTTACTATGTAGGAGCGTCTCTGACGCGCTTCGACAACAAATTTCAAATCCAATAAAAAAATTCAGTCTGCGGCCCCACTGTCGGCCCGCGGCGCAGCTCGGTCGGTATGGCCCAGCATCATCATAAATTTAAAGCTCCAGTGGCAAATTGCGGGACTTGTTCCCGCTGGGTGGGCATTACGCTGTAAAAATTGGGTAGACAAATTCATCCGGACGAGACCTTCGGAATAATTAAGATCGAACTTCACTTTGGTAAGTTCGTTTGATCTATTAATTATTAAGAAGGTCTCGTCCGGATGAATTTTATTATACTTTCACTATGTAGATGTTGAAAGCAAATTTGCCACTTTAAATACAGAAGGTTTTAATTACAGAGTATTTATTCACTTAGTTAAATCAAATCCGGCTGAAGAACAAACTTATATAAACTAATATGTATTACAAACTGGTTGATAAAACGGCATTCGCGAAAGCTTTTGGGTCAACAATCGGTCGTTTATAGAAATTCGCAAACACGCGCGACTCTCCTGACCAACTAGCAGCGCGGTTAATTACATCTACGGTGACTCCCTTATTTGCGGCGTGCGAAGTAGACGCGTGTCTAGTGCTGTGAGCGCCGAATTCGTCGCTGATGCCGCATTCTTTTAACATTTGCCGAATCCAACGGCTTACAGTTTGCGATCCAACCGGACCATGAGGTTTTCTAAAAGCTACGAACAAACTATCACAACCATCAGGACGCGAATCTTTGGTTCGCTGTAAATACAGTTTCAATAGACTAGCAATACATAATTCCTTATTTTCATGAAAACGTGAGAACTGCAATAATGGTTGCGCCCGCCCCGGCGCGGAAGTTTTTATTCTTTTGGGGACTCGAATAGACAAAACATCTTTATTTTCGGAGATCTGCGAAACTTTCAGTAGTGACAAAGTTTGGCACCTTTGTCCTGAGCCTAACGCTAACAATAGAAGTAGTTTTTTGATAATAGTTTCTAGCGACAATTCGGTGTGAGGATACGGGGATTTCAATTATAATATGACGGGTTCCGGAGTTCATATATAATCATATTTAGGTCGCGGGGGTTTTAGATGACCCGCACCTTCACAAAAACGCTTTATAAGAGAGTTCTGGCCCATTTAATCTCGCGAAATCAAAGACGCAGCCGATCTCGATGTATTTAATGTGGAATAAGAGCGTACAATCTTTAACTCCTCCACAAGGAACTCTAGTACCTGAATCGGAGTAGGATCAAAAATAGGGTAACTATGTTGCTGACAAAAATCCCACCACGAATGCAGAGGTCTCGAGTACTGGCGAATAGTTTACTCTGCCAATGACATTACTAAAGTCTCCATGGCTTCCTCTGATGTCGGTTCCTAAGGAGAGATAAGTAAGTCCTTAGACGGCAAAATTATAAGTGGCTTCGACACTAGTAAACGGTGAAACAAAGGGAACCAAGGTTGCGACGGCCACCATGGGACAACCACAATTCCCTCTGTTTTATTGTTTACAATTTTACGCAAAACGTGCGGAACGAGAATAAATGGTGGAAAAGCGTAAAACTTCAGATTCGTCCAAGACAACGTAAACGCGTCCACCACCCAGGAATCAGGGTCGAGTACCTAGGACACATATGTCGGACATTTTTTGATGATCATCGACGCGAACAGATCGATTTCAAAAGGCCCGAATTTTTCGTCGATACATGCAAAAGCGTCGCTTGACAATGACCATTCCGTGTCGGTATTCGTTCTACGAGACTCTCTATCCGCGTTATCGTTCTCTGCCGATGCAATATACGAAGAAAAAAGCACAATGTTTCTTTCCTCGCACCATTGCCAAATGTCTCTCGCGATAGCAGAAAGGTGAGGGAATTAGACTGAGCCGAAACGGTTGAGGTAAGAGAGGGCGGTGGTGTTATCTACTCGCAGTAGAATTTCGCAAACTCGCAGATCGGCCGCGAAGCATTTCAACGCGTAAAAAGCCGCCTTGATCTCAAGCGCGTTGATATGAAGACCGAGTTCTTCTTCCGCCCACCAGCCATGCGTATGATAGGAGTCCCAAGACGCGCCCCACCCCGTGAGTGACGCATCGGAGATAATTTCCCGCACATACGCGCCCGTGGATCTGAGAGTACTCTTATCCACCATAGAAAATCAGAATTCAAATCCCGAGGAATTTTTATGCGCGCTGAGTAGATTTCGTTAGATGCCAAAATTTTTTTCCGCTTAATCATCTTTGTACATAAAAGACCGTAACGAACTGAAGGGCAGATGGAGACGAGCGAGCCGATCAAACTTGCAAACTCCTGTACAGTACACAAAGATTTTCGCGAAAAATCAAAAACAAACCCTAGATACTTAATGCGCGTCGTAGGAAATAACACTGATTTCTTGAAGTTGATCAGAAACCCTAAAGACGATAGTAAAGATATATGCGCCTGCAAATTGTCACGACATAGTTTATTTGTTGGGCTTAATAACAAGAAGTCGTCTAAATTAACGATTGATTCAAAACTACGTTCTCAAAGATAAGTAACAACCGGTCTCATAAATCTTCGTAAATATGAATGGAGCTGTCGAAAGCCCAAACGGTAACGCCGTATATTCGTAGGTTATGCCATTCCTTTGTGAACGCAAGAAACATCTAAAAGACGAGTGAACCGGTACCAATAGATACGCGTCTTCTATATCTATAGAGGCCAAATAAAAATCCGGTAACATTAATCGAATCACGGTTCGCCACTCTTCTAATTTGAAATGTGGAGGTGTGATAAATCGATTAAGATCTTTCGAAAGTAGTGCGATAAAAATTGATTGGAGGTCGGCTCTACTTGTACAATCGCACCCTTGCGCAAAAGACGATCTATTTCTCCGTTGCATTGTTTCGTCGTGGTGTTCGTTGATTGGCTTATTTTTTGAGCAGAAAAACTCAACCGTAGAGTCATCCACAGCTGTCGCAACCTCATTATCACCATCTTGGACGCCCTCTCCGTGGATGCCATTGTCTTGTCCAGCAGGCTCGAACGATACGGTACGGTTGGAACCTATTATAAACATAAAGACATAACCTCAACCATCTTCAAGTAGAGCTACAAAGTATTGAGTCGGTTGTAACCTTTCTTTGCTTTCAAGCCAAAAAAGAGTCAGCACAAGGTTACACCTGGTGCTCTGCCCCAGTTCCTGAGAACCGTCTTAACTTCGTTGCCTACCTGTGGGTTGATCATTGTTGACAAGGAGCGTGTCCAGATTGTCAAGTGCATCTAGACCCGTATCGACTAGATTCGGCGCCAGAACCTTAACCTCCATCGCTGCCAGTTCTTCTTGCGACTTCAAACATGCCAAAATCTCGCTCTACGTTGGCCTCTGCGAATCGCTCCTGTGTGAACGACTTCGTGATCTCGAGCGACTTCGTGATCTCGAACGACAGACATTTCGCTCGCTATGGTCACTTTCACGTGATTCACGACGCCGATCCTTTTCCTCGCTTTTGTTTAAACGACTACGTTTGTGTCGACGTGACGAGGACACAGATTGTTCTCTATGATTGTGTTTTCCCATAGTTTAACACAATAACTGCACTCGTAATTAAAACTGAAAAAAAACTTTCGTATGTGTTGTCTGTAACGCAACAAAAGACACAATGATGATGCTGGGCCATACCGACCGAGCTGTGCCGCGGGCCGACAGTGGCGCCGAGGACTGAATTTTTTTTATTGGATTTAAAATTTGTTGTCGAAGCGCGTCAGAGACGCTTCTACATAGTAAAAATATATAAAATTCATCCGAACGAGTCCTTCTTAATAATTATCTTTTCTCCCATTTTTCTCAACATACTTTTGTAGAGCAGGTTTTTGATTGCTGAAATCAAATAACCGCCTAATTTTACAGTCAAATTTGACGGAGGAGATAAATTTTGAAAAAAATATCTTGAGTGCATTGAGTTGAATTGTTAAAATAAATAAATAATTGCAGGAATAAAATAGTTCATGATTCAGAAAAAGAACGAGTTGTAGATTTTGTCAACAATAGATAAATTGACTGCACAAAGTTATTCAAAATATTTTACATATCTTCATAATATTTACGAGAAATTAATCTTAGAATTCCTCTTCCTTATAATTACTTTTGCTCGGTTTGTATTTTTTATTATTTTTTCGCGTTTCTGTCAGCTTCTCACGTTTCCGAATTTTTTGTACCCAACAGTACTCCTGACGTCATTTTGAATGAGCCTAGCACCACCTTGTTTCTGCCCAATTGTGTTAGTATGGATCCCACTACGCAACTCATTTTTTCCACAAAATTGGAAACCGTGTCCTAGACTCCAAAATTATACTTGATATTTTGAGTTTTACAACCAACACATCGCTCCAACAGGCTTTTGTCTGACAATCTTGTGTGAATTGGCAAGCTGAAATACTCTTTCTTTATCGGAGCAGAAATTTTTTTTGCGTGATGACCAGGTTTTTCTTTCTTTGCGATCGCTTCCTGGTAAAAACATCATGAATCTTCTTAGACAAGAGATTTGAACTTTCCTTCGTCGGGGTACTCAATGCAGTCAGCTTTTGAGCCATCAAAGTATCCTACGAAGACGCCTGGTGTCGCTTCCAGCTTTAACTTCCTTTTTCACGGTGTTTCGTCGAGAGCGTAAACCCTTCTGCCGAACGACCAAAGGTGAGACGAATTCGGTCTCTAGTCGATGCACAATTTGATCAGCGTGATTTCTGCGGGCTAAGATTTGGTCGGGCAGTGATTTCGCACGTAATTTGCTGTTGCGATGGCCTCGGCCCAGAGAAAAGCCGGTACCCGCACACGCCGGCGGGTGCGGCACGGTCAACCGGAGTCGAATCCCCGACGATCTCAGCAACTTTTTTATCCCCTTGTTGACGGACTCATTGTCATTGTCAGAAAAATAGATCGCCTTAATCCTGCAATCGAGCAGGTTTTCAACGAGGTTTATTTAATCTTGATATTTTTGGACAACCTCGTTTTAATCCCTGAGAAAATAGACCAGGCGAGTGCGGCTGTAATCGTCGATAATGTTTGACAGATACCGTGCTCCGCCTTAAGACTGTGTGCGCATTGGGCCGCAGAGGTCAGTGTGCATTAGTTCCAGAAGTGCCGTCGAGAAGTTTATACGCTTGTCGAAAGAGGTGCTCGACATTTTCCTCGATATGCACGACTCGCACTCAATATCGCCGGTCGAAACGTCGTCCTTTGGGGCGGAAATGTAGCCCTGCTTTGCGAACAGCGATGTTCTCTCGTGCGTTCATATGGCCAAGTCGGGCGTGCCACTTCGCGACGTCGGCGTACGGTGCCTTCATTTTCGCAGCAACGCGCGCGTGTTGCTCGCCTTCGCGAAAGTAAAATAAAGGCTCATTTAGAATGATGGCATATTCGGCGTAGCGTACGCACATTTTCAATAAAAATCGAATGAAAAATACGCTTACGCTACGCCGCATACGCCATCATTCTGAATGAGCCTTAAATCAGCAATGCCTTCGACGGTTGTACGCACTTTGCCGCACTGATCGACGTGTTGATGCACCTGTTTTCTTGTACGTGACCTTGTGACCCGTGTCCACGATTTTCGCCACCGAGACGAGGTTAGGCCTCAAATCTAGGACGTATAAAGTGTTCTCAATCCTCACAACAATGTCCATGTTGCTCGTCGTCACGAACTGCACATCACCTTTGGCGATCTATTATATGAATTTTTACTTCCGGCAATAAGTATAATATTTAATTTACATTTTTTTTACAAATTCCATAGGTATAAGTGTACAGTGACATCATTTTTGACACATGATTGTTACATAGGTATATGTTATTTATGTGAATACGAAATAACTGAAAGTAATTATTGTTTAAATTGTTCAAACGTGTGAAAAATCGAAACTCATTATTGTGAATAAAGTGATTTCAGATATTGTATATCATTGACTCGTATGAAACTTATGCCATTTCAAGTTGGCATTAAACATAGTGTCATTTCAAATTATTTTTCAAATAGCATTTTATTGGTGCAAATTATTGTTAACGTACTTTATAACGAACTCTAAAAAGCAGTCTTTTTGGAAGCCATCGATATGTGATGTACAATTTGAAAAAATATCACTTCTAGTTATTAAGTTTTTAAGTGAATAACATACACCTATATTTTGCTAACGTTAGATGTGAAAGATATGTAAGATAAGATGCATCCACAATTCAATAAACAACAATAATTTTATGTGTTGTGACGCTGCTTTTTGAGCTGCGTCAAAAAGAGACACAGAATGACGATCTAGGTTCCCGAATACAGTAGGGGAACAAAGTCTGGGTCTCGAGAACATTCCTGGTGACTCAGAAAACAAGATCATAGCGTAACGTATTGCGTATCGTTTCTATTTATTTTTTATTGTATTTTTATTTTTTGTATAAAATTGACAAAATGTATTTTGTAGCGTTTATTATTTTGATGTTTTTTTTTGTGAAGTTAAAGAATAGAGAAAAAAATGAAATATTTGTTGTAGTGCTATTTTTCATGTTTTTCTGAAATAAGATCTTTAGTTTGATCGGTAACGGTAACGAGATTTCAATTTAACGTAACAGCTGTCTTAGATGACTAATTGAAATTATTACAATCTGCTGGTAGCACAACCGAACTGTTATCGATATCTTATTATTTAAAAAGAATTGTTTACTAATTCTATTTTT